>JAQGBX010002046.1:0-21938 GCA_034698745.1 Megaphyllum sjaelandicum | reverse complement strand
AATCAAAGTTTCAAAATTTCGCCCATAGGATTTCATAGGCTCCGCCCACAAAAATCGGTGAATAGACCCCCTTAATTACTCCAAAGATATAATCATGCATATATAGGAAAGTTCATCAAGAAGCATTTTGCTAAAAAAAATTGCAATAGATGCATGTTTTAAAAATGCATATTAGCGATGTAATATTTTTGCTTCAAAATCGACTTTAGAACACAATAGCGGCTGTTTATACAGTATAACATACTGTACTTTGAGACGAGTATATGAATGATGCGAAAACTAAGAAATATCTTCTATAGGTATGCTTTTTAAAAAGGCATAGATATACATGTATATATATATATATATTAATTAAAATATATATTTCGAATTGTACTACGTACATGTACATTATATATTAGGGTCGATCACGATTGAACGAATGTTAATAATAGTGGGGAGGTCAGTGGGAGGTGAAATATAAATTTTATAAAGGAATCCTGAATTAGTGTTGAGTATACATGTATGTGTCAGTTCAGTAGAATTCATTCTTCAAGGTCGCGCGCGGACTTCGATTTTCAGCACTAAACGTCAGATTACCAGAAAATCACATACAATTAAGAAATTGATATTAACTCTTTAAATATTAAAGAAAAACGTGAATTTTTGGAAAACTTAAAACAATAGGCAGTACCATCGTGAGTCTCTGGAATCGAAATACAGCCATCAACATGTACGTGATTGATGTATTTGATGAAACAAATTCGAGAACATTGGAGAAACAGCATCCGGGAGATTAGATTTTTTCCCGATTTTTGACCTACATGCATGTAAAACAGAAAAAAATGACTCACTCGCGTTCTGTAGCCGTAAAGAGCGTGCATGTCCGTTTAAAAATTTAAAACGTTACAAGGGATTTTCCAGGAAAAATGGTTAATCCTATTGGTTAAAGGATTACTATAGATAATAGGTCTGACTGAAGTTTTAACATAATAATTGAACAGCAATCCATGTAATTGGTGTCGTGAGATAAAAAATGTCGTTTCCTCGGCCTAGTTAAATTATGCTCTAACTCGTGCAGGGGGAATGAAAAGACTCAGTCACATCCTGTAACCGCAAGGGGTCAAGATTTACATGTACACGAGCGTGCACGTCAATTTAAAGATTTAAAACGTTACAAATGGGTCTTGCAGGAATTGCTGCTTACTCATTCTATTGGATATATGTCTGACTCTGAAGTTTCAACAGAATAATTGAGCATCAATCAATGTCATTGGGTTCGTAAACTTTAAAATATCGTTATTTTGTTCTTACTCGTTCAAGATCAATGCCAATTGGTGACCCAATGGATTACGATGGGACCTACCTCCTTTTGGCCCAATATAAAGCTCCACATTTACAGCTATAGCCACAGTTCACAATTCATAGATCTGAAAAACGTTAATTCGTGTCTCTAGTTCTAAAGCAGACAATTTTGAAAATGCAGGCCTGTTTGGTGTTTCTCCTCGCAGCGTTGGTTGTAATTTTCAACAATGAAAGGTAAGGGGATTGCGTGCTTTTTGTTAATCGCATTGAATTGCATTTTTATGATCGAAATTGACATTTCGTGAGAAATGTGAAAATACGGCACAAATTTCACATTTTTTTTATAGAAGTTCAGCAGTTCCCGTGACGACATCAGGTCCCAGCACTGGAAAACCAGCCGGAGTTACCGAAAACTTTTTTTTCAAAAAGTCTCAATCCACGACTCGTTCTGCAGCATCTGCAGTCTCTAACTCCGCTCCAGCTCTGGCTCCTTTAAATGTTACCGCAGGAGTAAATGGTACCAGAGTCGTTAATGGTACCACAGTTAATACTACGAGTAAGTTTAAAATAATGATTAAATATACCGTTTGAATATCGTTAATTATTGAAGCGAAAACGGTAGAATGAGGTAATAAAGCTTGAAACTTTAGTCCGCTAATTTTACACTCTGCATGCATATGTTTTCTTATAATACAAATGTTGTAAAGCTTCAGCGTGTAAAAGTATATAAAGATGCAATGTTGTTTGTAGTTTGTCCAATTCTATTTTTCATAATGTATAGATATATATGCTACATTTAACTCTCACCCCTTTCATTTCAAGTGACATTTCAAGTTTTTACCATTTCAAATTTCAACATTTCAAGTTCACATTTCAAGTGACATGCACGGCTCATCATTCGTTAATCGTGCCTAAGAGTTTATGTAAAACATGTATTTTTATCATTTTTCAGCATTTCAAGATCCCACCTGCGCCCTTAGTGGAGACATTGGTTGCATAGCACTGTGTCGAAATTTGGCATTTTTTGACGGACTTTGCGATATCTTCGGTTTCTGCTCTTGTTTCGTAAGCTAGACATAATTTAACCATCAGTTTGGTCATTTGACACGTTCTATAAGCACTGTTTTTCATTCAAATTATTCTTTATTGCAGTAAGTAGTAAACAAATCACTACGCAGGCCGTCGTGATAACTTTTGAGGCGCTTTACATCTAATAATTTATTCATTTTTTCATTAAAGTTAAATATGGCTTGTATATAATAACTGTATCAATTCCATTGCTTCAAAAATAAATATTCTCGCATTGTATCTTGTATTCGTTTGACATTTGTCTTTTAGTTCTATGTAGCATGATTTACAGCACACTTTTGATCTTTTAAAAACGCATTTCTATTTATTACTCCAAAATTCACTAGAAAAGTTTATCAAGAAGCATTACAGACGAGTATGAATTGTTGAAAGAGATTCCTTCAACAGTTCGTTTTCACATGATTTTGATAATGTTCTACATTAATTGTATCATGAAAAATGTGTTAAAATTTTCTAAAACTACTTTTTATATATTTATTTGAACACTATGAAGCTATATAAAGAATAGATTTGGAAAAATTTAGAATCGGCTTCTATGAAACAGGATGGAATACATGTACTGTAATGCAATTAGCTTTCGAATCGTTAAACTTTGGGAAAATGCAAATTTCATCGCATTTAATCCGCGCCTACCAACCTTAAGTTTCTAGCATGCATGGTTGCATTTAGTTCCCGTATCGAGTTTTAATTGCAAGTTTAGCACATTATATGTGCAGCCGCAAACTCATTTGAAATCGGAGGAATATAAGTTCGTTCCGAGATTATGCTCTACCAGATGCATGGATTTATACACCGCGACTTCCTATTAAACACCTTTTATCATATAAACATGGATTCATTAGGAGTGTACGAGTAAATACAATACTATAGTATACACTGTATAATGAATGGCAAGTATTTGTTGCTGTATTCGATTGCATGCCCAAGTATATAACAGATTGAATCAAATTTGACGTGTGATATACTGTATATGTCTCAACTGTAGCGTTTGATTTGTTAAAATTCAATTGATGCGTTTTCATGCACCTAGAATACCAATGCATGCAAATTTAGCTAGAAGGCTAAGCTGAAATCGAATATGCAATGAATTGGCCAAATTGAAGTTTCAACTTTCAGTGTTCGACTTCAGGAAATACATGAAAATTGTAATTAAGGTCAAATAAAATGTAAGCTCTTAAAAACCTTTAAAACCAAAAATACTGAAAGGTCGTTTGTACCAATGGATTGTCCAGAACGGCACCTAGGGGGTACTGCTCCAACTTGGCACTATATAAAAGACTGACCAAGACTTTTCAAATCCTACATACATTAGGTTAAATTTAGAGAGAATATAGGCTACCCGAGCAGCAGAACATGAAATCTCTTAACAAAACCATCCTTCTGGTAATATGTCTCGTAATAATGAGCAGAAAAGGGTAAGTCAACAATGCATCATGCCATATTTAACTTTTTAACATGCAGAAAGTCTAAGTTTCTTGTACAAAATCATAAAAAATGGAAATTCTAACTTTAAAATACTACTGGTATTTGTTTTCCAGAGTATATTCCAAACCCTTTTTCTTAAGTTGGTTTAAGGATGATGAACATATTCCTGTTAATCCTGATCCAACTTTAAATAATGTTCCAGCTAAAATCCAACAACCTCTTCGTGTCCCTGGTACGCATACAGTATACATGTAGTTACAACCGAGTGCTATTAGTACAGCTCGGGGCAAGTGATACACACCTATAGAGCTTTGCAATTTTAAGTTATCGAAATGATTTAGAAATGGATTCGATTAAAATTACGTGAAATAAATTTTCCGAGTTTTTTTTTAGCTTTTCATGATCACACTTGCTTTAACGGGGGTGAGCCTGCGTGTTATCTATTATGCAATAGAATAGGATTTTTGTATGGCTATTGCAATTTTTATGGAACCTGTTCTTGTCTCGTAAGTACGTACTATAGTATAAAGTATACATAATGAATTGGTCCCAAATTGATCCTAGTGTAGGGGTTTATACTTTAAAATACCTTATTAATACATGATTTTTTTTCAGTAACAAGCAAGTGATATACACTACTTGTGCTGTACATAACGTTGACCACAGAGGACTTAACATTTAGTAAACGCTGTATTGATCTGAATAAACCTAATATTGAATTCGTAATCCAGGGTCCATTTATTATGTCTTCTGATTTCATGCATACGTATTTTAACGAATTCAACACAAAGTAGCATTCTTCTGTAAAAACCTTGATTATTAGGACCAAAAATCTTTTTAAAATCAATACATAATGTTAATTGACGGTGTAAGAATCTGTAAGCGCTATATTAGTTAGTATTTTTCGAACACAGGCAAACCTAGTTTTTAGAAAAAATTTGGATCAAATTCGTTGCCTAAAAAGATGCATGTATACTTTTTGATTGGATGCAGACTGTCAGATTAACTGGTATCAACAATCATGATGTTCTTTTCGGGCCTGCATTCATTTAAATCATAATACATTTTTAGACCAAAAACTTACGCTCGACATTATTGTTAAAAAGCTTCCAAATATGCCTGATTCAGTTCCATGCTTCTAACGATAATTTAATAATATTTATGGAAACTTAAACAGTAATTCATTTAAATAAAACGCAAATGATAGAAAATAAAGTTTTCAGTTGTCGGATTTTATAGCGAATGCAATTTTTTCCGAACTTTCTGAAAGTTATAGAAAACGATGCTGTAGAATTGTAAAATGATGTAAGAAGAAAGTCAGCCTTTTATAAGATATAAAATGGCTTTTTTAATAAAACAGTCCTTCGCAGTATTTCAGTACATAAAAGATTCGTTGCACATGCATTTTTAAGGGTTTCAACCTAATCTCAAAAACTTTAGGGATAAGTCACATTCTTAAGGTTAACGTCACCTTTCCAACCAAGCCATTCATCAGCTTATACCATTTACGTATGTATACTCTGCATCAGCAGGGTCACAGGAGATTTAAAATAAGCCTAATGTTTCCCTGAAGTACACTATTTTAACAGAAACTAGACTATACGAAGCTAGACATGTGCATACTAACTGATTAGTTTTTTTTTCTTTTCAGAGGCAAGTCTTTTTCCCTTATGAAAAGTATAATATATTGCTTGGATTATTAAGTTACCATTAACATATTCGAAAGGATACACAGGAACGACGAAAATTGCTCATGTCAAAAAAATAGAAAAGCAAGATTCGTAACTTACATAAATGTCATGAATCACGGGTACATTTTTTATGCTGTATAAAATAAGACTATTACAACGTGTTTTTAAATTACTTTTAAATATTGATAGTTTGGAATATAGTTTATCTGATTTGTATAACAAAATCCTTCCCAGCACCATGTAGGGGTATATCTCCTCTGTAAAAGTTATCCAGTAAATGCACGTTTTTCTATTATCTTCTATTATTCTTTTTTATACCTATAATTCCTGTGAACCAAAATGCTGTATTAGACTTTTTTTCTGAAATTATAGCCAACATTTTACGAAACAAGACGAAACGGTATATCACTAATTATTTCTAGATCTTGTTCACAAAAACATGTCTGTCCGTGTTTCAGAGTTTCCGGAACATGAGGATAAGTAATTCCAACAAAAGATCAGGAATTAAAAAGTTTAAAAGGATTTTTGCGGATGATCTTGCCAACTCTCCTGCTGTCAATTCTTGACAAAGGGGTTGCTACACCAGGATATACGAGGGTATAAAAAGGACCAAAAAACAACAGAAAACGAAGTCATCTAAACTGCATTTAACAATGACGTCCCTGAGCGTTTTGATACTCCTATAGTAATACTTCTTTTAGCGCAAGTCGTTCAAAGGTAATTTTATATTTCCCTTTTTCGTTTGTTCCAGCAATGTCACAACCAAAATTACGAATTTATCGAAAATGTCATCGAAGTAAATTCTCGAACAAATAGAAACTATTTCCTTATTTGCTCTTCCTGTAGTCTATTAGATATTATTTCTCAGCGATGAATTCAAATAATTTAATCAACTTACAAGAGAAACGAAATTGATCATCTCATTGTACTTAAGTTATCACGTAACACGTATACATGTAATTATTGCTGAATAAGTAACATTTTAAAAGTTAAACTGAAACAAACTTGAAGATTTCTATACAACAAATGTTCGACAGGTGCCATAAACGTTCAATAGATAAAAGTTTTCAAGGTTGCAGAACGAATGGCGTGTTGAGATGCACCAGCTTGGCTCATTTTTTGGAGTATTTTCAGAACATCCGCCACACATGGCGATAGTAACGGTGACACTCCAGACATCAACGCTCCGCATCCATCAAATAATAATCCATCTGGTCCTCAGCCTCGATCCGTAGAAACTAACGTAACATATCGAACTCCACTGAACCAGGTACAAGAGGACTCTGCAGGCCTTTGGGCTTAAAGTGCGACTGTTGAAAATCGTTCAATTGAATTACGAAATTTTTTTGGCAGGTGTTCTTCTGGGAAGAATAGATTTCATTTGCATCATTGGTGGGGATGAGTCTAATTGCATGGCTGTTTGCGTGAACCTAGGAGGGTCGATGGGCATTTGCGATTACATTGGCTGTCTGTGTTACATCGTAAGTGAAATCATTGGAAAAAACCGATCTTTTTCATTTTCATCATTCTCCATTGGAAAGTTACTGTATGACCATGTACTGTAGGTGCAAACATTGAAAATGTTAAAAGTTTAATATAGCCTCTTCACGTGCTCTATAGAAAGAGAGACACATGAAATCAAATTTATTTTGGGTACTCAGAAGTCCTGATAGCATATTGTAGGTCTACACTTTTAATGCGGTGCATAAATTCCCTTATATAAGCAACAACAACAAAAAATACATACTGTATATAGTAGATGTCTATAAGACATTGATTACCGTAAGTCTGTATACCATAGAGAACAGCGCGTGGTGTGAGTGATTCAACTTTGCGTTTCATTATGGTTCTCAGAAAATGCAAATTTTAAAACTGTTTCATATATGTATAATCGATGAATCGATTATCAATGATTCAATTTTTTTATCAGTACAGTACAATACGTGTAATATACGTAATATATACAATACATATACATGTATATTCGAGTAGAACATTCGTTGAAAGTTCTAATCGATCCATGTTATATAACTCGTAAGAAATTGTAAATGGCCAAATATGATAATGACTATCTTTTGTTTCCAGTAATTTGTAAAGAATAATCAACAAATACGAAGAATTTCTCTAATACATCGATTTGCTCTAATACCCAGGGATTTGCATAATTGATAAGGAACTGGCGGTGATTAATGATGTATTTAATTGATATAAGCAATGATCTGTCATTTATTCTGAAAATATCTATATATGCATTTCAACGAAAAATAAATGAAGCAAGATTTTAACAATTCCTTCGTGTATTCTGACTGATTAATCGAGAAATGTTATTCCGTTCTAAGTTAGTAGCTAGAATAGACAAAATAAAATGATGATACGATAAAACTTTATCACGAGTAAATATTTAATAAATACAGAAATCCTATTAAATATACTCCATTTAATTATGTGCCCTAGAGAAATTTAACTGAGTGCTAAGCTCGTTTTGCAATTATTCAAATGAGACCGGGTGCATAGGAAGTTGTCTAATTTAGCGTACACACGGTGCACTTTATCGCATGACGATTTACCAGAACGACAAATACGCAAATAATATGCAATGATAACTGTTTACTAAGTGGTGTTTGCATACTTTATTTGCATAAAACGCAGACAAAAAATGTGGTCGACATGTACAGTGAAAATTCAGTACTGTTAACAATGCTCTTGTGTGAATTACAAGTTATACATGTACTTTATAGCCTATACCATTCGCATTTTAGCACTAAAAACAAGTGAGTCAAAACTGTTTTAAGTTCTAATTTTCGCATCTGAATTGCGCGTGGCTTTAGGAACTGACGAAGATTGTTGGCGCATGCGCGTTTCAGAAGTTATTTCTAAAATCTTTTGGTCGTATCTAACGCTGCTCATCCGTTGTCTCTTTCAAGTCATAATTTGAAATTTAAAATTCGCGGATTTGCCATTTAATGGTTTGACCTGACCAGTTGTGCTCCTCCCAGTTTCTAAAAATAGCAGAATAGCCGGATTTTATCGAAAAGGAAGGAGCACAACTGGTCGTCCACAACGGTTTGAAGGAAACGATATTAAAAACGCCATTATAAATACATGCACATGCCAGCAAATTGTGCTCTAATCAAACAGTTCCCAACAGAAACGGAAATCATTGATACGAAAGAGAGAAAGAGTGACTGAAAGACCGTCGTTGACGAAAATGGAGTCCTGAATAATATAGCATCCGCAACAGTAAAGTGGCCGTCAATAACAGTTTAAATAATTTAGTGCCATGCACACACAGAACATTGATGAAATGAAAAAGCGGCGAAGCCGCAAACAAAACTGCAAGTTTACATGGTATAAACAATAGGAGAGCTCAGAAACACGCAGTTTAATATTCTGACTAAATTTTATTACTGAAGTCCTCATCACTGAATAAATGCTTGGCCAAGTTTCTCAGCAAGCGTATCAATATACGAAGGGCATCAATTTTTTAATGCAGTTAAATGACTGTTATGCAATTCCGCTGCTGATATTATACTTATGTTTTAGTGCAACATACAATAAATTAAAGGTTTTGTTATACTATTTAAAACGAAATATTAGGGAATTTAGGGCTGCTCGATACGTGACATCACGCTGTCAAAAGTGTGTTATTCATAAAGCTTCTGTCTGAGACCCTGCATGTGAAGACGAAAGCCAGGTTTTGATTTTAGGAACTTGCGAAAGGCATGTCGCCAAATAGAGTGCAACATATCTGGTTACACGAAATGTATCTCTTATCAGAGTGGCTAAAATGCCACGTGTCAAAAATCCATTATTAATATTAGACGGAAACAACTAAAGTAAATCAAATCCTTAAGCAAATAATCAGACAAACTAATCTAAACCGATGGTCGAGTGGTTACGTGCTTGCTTCTCGACCCAGGGTTCGTTACCTGGTCGAGGTCGGTGAGAATTTTGAGGATATGCAAAATTCTTATTCACAAATTTGGATGAGAATTTAAACCGAGGTCCCGTGAGGATCCCGTTTGCTCGCTGCATGTTAAAGACCCCTCTTGGGGCGTGGAAGTCCCCTTTCGTAGGCAGAATTCAAAATTTCCAGATAAATGACGCGATGGTACATCCCCTGCGAGGGGTGATTTGAGCCCTCCAGTCAAAACAGCAGAATCGTTCCACGCCACGTATAGCAAACCTTTGACCATGACGCAATTCTGCATGTTTGGGTATTAAGACGGTTTAGTTAAATCTGTAGATTAAATTAATAGCGCTATTTTAAAAATTAGTCGACCATTCTCGGCGTTATTTTGCAGATTTTCAAGTTGATGAAAGGATCGAATGTCATGCTAATTATTACAAGTTTTCTGAAGTAGTCTTTTCAGTACAAGTTTTGAAATTTGTACTCGGAAAAGGTTGAGAATTTTACCAATTTGTCCTCAGAATCCGTTGGAAATTTTGAAAAATTCTCCTCGGAAATTGTTGAAAATTTTACAAATATCTACTCGAAAACCGTTTAAAATGTTGCTGATTTGTCCTTCGGAAAACGCGGAAAATGTTGCAAATTTGTAATATGCAAAACATGGAAAATTTTGTAAAGATGTCCTCGGAAAAGGTGGAAAATTTTGCAAGTTTATGCTCGAGAAAAATTGTACTTTAAAAATTTGAAAGTTAGCAAATGATCCATGAGCTTTTAAGTTCTCTGACTTTTCCAGGTTTTCCAGGACTGGGGGTTCATGTTTACTGATTTTGCAGTTTACAACTCACCTACTGTATGCGATATTGCATGCGCTCAATTTCCTTTTTATTTTGGGAACTGATTTTAATTGGCATTTTTTTTTCAAGGGAACGTTCGGGTTGGTCATTCCACCCTCTCTCCCCCTGTCCACATTGTGTCCGTGACAGCCTATATCCCACCCCTACATGAGAATGAGCTTTTTGAATGGTCTCTAAGGGCCCAAAAAGGCTCGTGGATATAGGTCCAGAACTCCATTAGATTTTACATCCTTTTCCACTTCCTGTTCCGAATAGATTAAAGTGCTATATCTGCGACTGAAACAAGGCCAGGTTCACTGAGCACATTAGGGCCACTAGAAATTAAAGTGATAATCCAATTGTAAGTTTTGACGTCAGGTAGGCTACGTATTTCAGCAGAGAAAACAAAGAACCGGAGGATTATCACATAGATTGACCAACCATTTAACGACGAAAGGTAGAACTAACTGCAAAAGATAAAACAAGGAGAAGAAAACAATTCAAAGTCCTTCATTGGGTCCTTCATTGGTTCACAAATGACTTCATTTTAAGGGCCACGTGATCTGGGCATCGACCTTTCCGCATATATAAAGAAACTACAATCCTTTACAGTAGACCCGATTCCTAGCACCCGCGATTGCACCTGAAACTCATACCAAGATAATTAATTCTTCAACATGCATTCACTTAACAAATTCACCATTGCGGCAACAATTGTTATATTTATTTTTGACATTCAAAGGTAAGTCAAATGCTGATTACTATATTTTTCAATCGAATAAATGCACCAATTTTGAATAGAATGTAGTTTATACAGTAATCAATTGCTCATAAAAAACGTTCTGCACGTTTAAAATTTGTAAAAATAGATTTGAGCAAATCTACTGAAGTTCCCTAAGAAAACTTGAAATATACACATTTTTTCAATGAAGATATATTATGTAATATACAGTATTCTACAGCTGTGAACATAGTATAATTTTGTAACTTTCCAACAATTCCTATTTCATACAAATATTGTTGGTATCGTAGTGGCCTGAAAGTGTCACTTTGCATGTATTTTAACTTCGTAAATATTTGAGTAACTTTTAAATTTAAGATCATATTTTCACGCCATACAGACAAGAGTTTCAAGAAAATCGATCGCGTCCCCCTTTAAGGCAATATCCTTCTCGCGATATTTTTTATGCTGTTTTTATGACTTTTTTTTCGTCAAATGTCATAAGAGCGAAAATATTACATGTTAACGGCTCTCTTTTATTAAGAAAAATCAACTGATAGTTGAAAACGTTTATCTTTCTTAAAAAACAAAACTCAAAATAAAACGGCATCAACGTCAAGAAACTTAATCAATTTTCTGTAAGAAAAATTTACTGCGCATTATACTGCATTTGATTGAAAAAGATAAAAAAAAGTGAGGAAAAAAAGGGTTTTCACAAAATGTTTATATATTTGCAGAGCATTTGCAAGACCAACGAATGAAGAACTCCGTGGAAAGTATCTACAGGTATTTTTCTCAGGGAATGAGACAGCTACGCGGAATCATTCAACTTGGGATCCTTTCCCGTACATATATTCGATTTTGGACTTTGCTAGAGAAAAATTTGAGAACCACACAACGAGAGTTCGTATAAATGACACAACGGAGATTCCAACAACGATCACGGCAATTTCTGATAAAACAGAAAGCATCGAAAACAACACGAACATCGCAGGACTATTTGAAGCTATAGTTACATTTCCGACAACAAGTAGTGCAATAATTTCAAATAACGGAACAGACTCAATTTTTGACGATTTTACTTCGTTAGCCGTTACAATTCCATCACCAACAACAGGCAATGTAACGATCTTGGATAAAAGATCGGAGTCATCTGCCGACAACTTGACGACTACCGAGATGCCAAAGGCTGTTACATTTCTTGGTAAAAAAGATTTAAATCAAAACAAAAGCACGACAGACATTTTAGGCAATGAGACAACGACAGAAAATACCATTGCAACTGTAGTTACTATTGGTGATGCAACAACAATCAATAAGAATGCAACAGAAAATTTGGCAGCCGAAACGTTGACTGCAAAATCAAATGTGAACAGTCCATCACCCACCACTGCTACTGATAGGGCCACGACTACCACTACAGGAAACTCACTTTGGTCAGTTACAATAAACAACGGAAACGCTTCCATCACTGCAGTGAAATCAGATACTGCTTTTACAGGTATAACAGAACTTATAGATAATGAGGCAGCGACAGAAAAGTCAGTTGTTACTGGCAATGCGACAACCATCGGTAACAATGAAACAGAATTCTTGGCTGAAGATACGACGACTGAAAAATCAAATTTGACTAGTCCATCATCTATCAATGCTTCACAGAGTGATCATGAAACAAATTTGAATATTAACAAAACAGAAGCCATGGGAAATACTTCCATCACTGGCATCACCACAGTAAAATTAGATAGTACTGTTACGTTATCGTATATGGGATCAACGGCAGATGAAACAAACACTACAAAAAATGTATCTTCTCCGTTACCTCTTAACAACGGTCATTCAAAACTCGACGAAGACACCTCAAGTAGTGTTGAATCGTCAGAAAGTGAGGAGATTTCGCCTCGCAGTAGATTAAACTCAAAGTTCACACGAATACTAATTTAAATGCAACTGTCAATCATTTATAAATGACTGTCATTACAAATATTTAATAATATATTAATATATATTTTCAATAGTAGACCTATGTGCTCGTTGCTCGTGTCACTACAGTTGAAATAAAATTAAGTTATTAAAGTATTCGTGAAATTATTTTAAAACTTCCTTAAACTATAGCATGTTGAACGATACAACATTATTATGATGACTGTTAATTTATAAGAAACCGAGACCATTTCCACTTAAACGAAATGCTACACCAAGAAGTGAACAACTGTAAACTCTATTCCATTACGTGCAAAATACTAATACTATCATCCTTAATTCCCTTTTATTTTAATATCGTTATCTGAATTATCCATTTTCTCCAATATTTGAAAACTTAAAGCAAAATGGTCATTTATTATGTCATTATAGAGCATTTTAAGACGGATCTGTAGCGTTCATTTTGTTTTGCAGAAACCAGCATTAGCATAAAAGTACATTCATTGTACGGAAGTAAATTTCCTTCTGCCATAGGTTTTTTTGTGGCAATATAATACCCATGAACTAGCGAGTTATGAACTTAAAGCTTTTCATCGAAATTGTCTGCAATATATGCAAATTTTCCCATGTTTTCGGTTTATCCAATTAGATGCCTTTTTACGACACTTACAAACTGCTAATTAACGGCCAATCTTAAATGTACGATCGTCCATAAAACGATATAAAGTTTACTGAACGGTTTTTCAGTGCACCCATAATGTATTTAATCGGAATGCTTCAATGACTTTGCTGGAAAATTTAATACACTTAATTTATCGTCGATTTAAAAGTGCTGGTATTATACGACGATGAATGCATGTACTGTAAGCGCATATGCACACCCTGTATGCACATGTTGTAGAGGGAACCAAAATAACTTAAAAAAAATAACGTATGTTATCAATTTAATTATTTTCGGAAATCCATTTTGAAAATTCGGGAAATGATACTGATTTGCGAAACCTTATTTCCAGAGTCTCGAATAATGTTATGAATTATTGCTTTTTTAAATAAAAAAGGCTATTCAAACAATTGGCGGTCATTTAAAAAAAATTAAGATGAAATAATATATAGCCAATCTTCCGATTTGTCAGTGGATCCGCGTTTGATAGACCGTATTGGTTAACCAAAGATGTTTTAATTGACGACAGACTATATATATATATATATATAGTTTACGCACAAACTATTATTAAAATACAGTTAACAAATGCATTAATTAAAATAAATTGAGAAATTGTTTTTCAGGAAAGACGCTTCTGACGCATATAGAGTGTAACTACGACATTGGTGAGTGTCACCAATGTCACATAAATAAAACGTTAGAACCGCAAAAAATTTTTCCGGGGAAAAAATACTATCACAGTGTACAATGACGTGACATTTCATTTATTCCATTGACGAAAATTACCCGGAAGCACGTTAGCATAAGGTCCATTGCAGTGACCGTTCAGAGGCAGGATTTACCTTTTTTAGCGAACGACCTCATTTCTTAGCGACCGTTATCAAGCAGAATGAAAGGTAAGAAAGTTGAAGCAACGGTTGGTCCTAAGGGAAATAGCGTTGGTGGCCCAATCGTCAAAGTTCTAATCTCGTCATCGCCTCCACATTACCACTAAGCTCGAGAGCGGTTGAGCAAATTACTGCTTTAATGTTTTTTTTCCATACATTATTAAGTGCCAGTGATCCGGATAATCGCGCGAATGTCTCAAGATTTTCGAAGCAATTTCAGAAAACCTTAAAAAAATGGGAGCAACGATCTGAATCCTCGCAACGTCGAGAGGACTCGCGGCCAGAAGCTGCTCTTGTCAATTACGTATTGAGAGGGAGGAGATCAGCAATGTCACGCCAAGGCTCACCTCTCCTCGCCATTCCGTCCATGGACCACGGGCCGTCTGAATTGCGATGGCTTGGCATGATCGACGGTGATCAACTTACCAATAATGGATATGGTTTTTTTTTGTCCTGGCTGCATAGGCGGCCGACTCAGCTCGCATGATGGCTTTTTGAAAGATGAGACTTGGAATCCATCCAGGCACTGCCAATGGACTCCTTAACATTCTTTCACGCGATAGAAAAAACACGAAGCCAGAAAAACTCTTCCGTACCCCCCCCCCCACCCCCTCCCATACTTCGGAAATGATAAATGAGCTTTAAATATCAATGAAAAACGTTCGATGGCCGCTAAATGGCCCTTAATGGACGAAATTGAAGTCGACGGACCAATTTCACTTCCAATCGAAATGCCATTTTTAATGACCGCGTGTTGACAGTTGCCGACCGAAAAAGAGGCCCATGATCGAAGAGAAACTTTGTTTCATTTCAGTTTTTTTGTCGACGAGAAGTAAATGACAGGGAAGAAATATTCGATAAATTTGCCCAACAACAACAAATAGGAAAGTTGCTAGAAAGCTGCATTGAATGCTGGCGTCAGCAACTGATTGTAATGGCGCTGCTCGAAGAACGGTGCAGTGCACGCTGATTGGTTTGGATATGCGTTAGTTTTGGTTAGTGAGACCTGAGAAATTAATAGTGGAGTTTATTTCAGTTGTGTCGCTCGACTGGTGGCAGAAAAAGGAAACCTTCAGGGAGGGCGAATCCCGATTGGCGCGCATGCGCAGTGAAAACTGAAATAAACTCCAAGAATGTATTTTATAAGTTTAATAAAAGTGCATACTGCAATGAATAAGCAAATTTAAGGTGTTGACCAAATAGTTAACATTAAATGGGTATCAATGCAAGGCATCGATACACAACGAAATACAGCTTTTCGAACCTTACCTATAGTATACATCTACAGGCATCTAAAAAGGGAGACTTTGAAATCGAGTCCACATTACCGCAAAAAAATAGACGAAAAAAAAAATACTCAATGAACAAAGCTAAAATACGTTAAACCCACCTATAGGCAACTTCAATTTTGGAATACATGTATAGCGCATTTGCTTACTTATACACGCAGTTATACACTGTATAAAATCATTATCAAAGGATATAACGTAAACTTAATCAAATGAGTATATTTTTTGCGCGTGTCAAATTATCATCAGATAAGGTGGTTAAACTATATAGAGAGTGGGTTCAGTGTATATATATATATATATATATATTCATCATACGCAAAATTAGCACGAACAAACGTCGAGGGAAAATCTAATGTCTTCATTGTTATGCTTGAAGCAGCAAATAAAATTCAAGGGCATAAATAATCATTTGCGGAGACAAACACAGGCATGGCGCAAATTAAATAAATTTCCAGCTCCCTTTTTGTTTAATTAATTCAAGTGAGCATGCAATTCCATGATTAAGGTTTACCGGCATCCGAGTGCGTCTGACAATACTCAACCGAAAATTGGGATAATTAGTCTTAGTATATACGCGTGCATCTAAGCCAAACAACATAGATTAAAATAAAGATTACGACAATGCCAAAAATGCTGCGCGGGAAAATTTGCAGTTCGTATGAGTTCTTTACTAATTCGGTTAGGCAAAAAAAAAATTAGAAAAGCTCCTTAAATTCGTTAAATTTAAGCGCATTACGAGGATATAATATGCTTGCCTGCAGCCTATGCAACAACGGTTCCGATTTAAAGATCTGGATTTAATAGGAATCATGGATGCCAATTATCATTTTTGTTGTTGCTGCAGACAGATTAGGAATACCCTGTAGGCAAAAGCTTACTACATGCAGATAGAACCCACCAAAACTATCGGAAATGAACACACCAATTAAAAAAAATTACTTTGAAGATTACAGTTTCATCAACATCTTAGTCAAATTGCAGCGTTGAATGACGTAATGTTATGGTAAAATATACATGTATTTTACTATTGTGCAGTCATTGCAGAAAATTAGATTCGTTTACGCGAGCTTGTACACGAGATCAATTACAGAATGATGGAAATGGAAAAGTCATTAATCACCATAAAAATAGCTCCGAATATTATTTCCAAAGTCAAATTGCATAACGATTGCATCTTAGGGCAATGCAACTCGAAATGTGGAGTGTATATCATACATGTTCGGTAGAGTTTATAGCATTTATGTCGGAAAATTAATTTTCTGTCAAAGACTATAGTACATACATGTACCGGTATACAGTACTTTGAGTTGCACAATACATTAAAATCGGCATACCCAGTCTTCCCATATCACTAAAATATGGACGCAGTTATAATCAATATATTTTTCAGAATACATTTTTGCAAAAACTATTTTTCATAAATAATTAAGGTTATGGTTATTCGATAAAAAAAATCGATTTCTTCGCTTTTCAAGCAAATGAGCTATTGTTCTCTGATAGAAAACCATGCCAATTATTACGAGTATTTCAACTATTTTTTTTTAAAGGAATAGAAAAGAGATAAATAAATAATTTCTATTTTGTTGAAAAAAATATAGTTGCATTCGATCGCCCGTGTATGCTGACTTAATATAATAATAATACAGTAATAATAATAATTTTATTCAAAAAATTGAAAAGGTAAGGGAAGGTTACAAAGATAACTCTTATACAGTCAACCTGCATGGTTAAAAGGTTGGCTGTAAGGTTCCATGTAATTAGACAATACAATTTCTGACAACAGAGAGTTCAACGCATAAATAGAAGAGGCAGAAATCAATTTTTCAGGCAGCGTGTTCCAAATACGTCCTACTCTGGCAGTGAGAAAATTATACCTGCAGTTATGCTTATAGCCATCTCCCAAACAAATCTGTTTAGAATGGCGCCTTAGATTATTAGGGCGGTGGTTATCCTCTCGTGGTTATGAAAGGAACTCAGAAGCCTTACGAATCGTACTTTTGTATATAGTCGTGAAGTCACGCCTGCAAAAAAATGCATCGCAGATCGCGGTTTAAAAACAGCAATTATCTTACTTTTTTAAGCCAATCAGTGTGTCGGTATTGCGCACGTGACTTCGCGACTGGTAAATTGCGACTAGTACTTAAAGCATCTGTCTGAGTAACCTATTATCGAAGGCTAACATCTCAATTTTGAGCATTACGGGTTTTGCATTAACCTGGTTGATGAAACCGAATGATGCCGCACCCTGCATGGAAGTGCGCTCTTAAAGTCAATGGCAGCGCAAATCTGGCCATGGGCAAAAACGATTTTAGCAGCATAAAAAGGCGTAAACAATTTACGAGTTAAGTAGTCGCGTGTTTCCACGCTACGTACACCATTAGAGAATTCGAATCCGTTTTTGCTTCCACGCTTGCATGCAGACGAAAATGACAGAAGCCTCCACACCCTTAATGGTTGTTCATCTCGCGGATGATATTGAGCCAAGAACTTATTAGCATGCTATCTCCCAATTTTGCATCCGCAAAAAAAAACCCCGACGGGCGTATTTTGCCCGTGCCATCAATGCTAGGTGTCGTGACAAATGAGATAATGCAACCAACACGCAATTCAGCGACTTGAAACTGCACCGATCACACTCTAAACGCTATTTTTAAAGCATGGGTCAGAAAAAATATATATATAATGCAGAAAAATCGAAGTTTTAACAACCTCTCCTACAGCAAATACGCTATAAAACGGCAGCATATGCTAATAATGCGAGATCAACATTCGCTGCAGGATGTGGATCAATTTGCATGCCATATATACTGTAGGAAAAACTCGCGCCTTGTAAACTATACGCTAATTAAAATAAGTAGACGTTTCCTCGCATGCAGCTAATTAATTTTCATAAAAAACATAACATGCCGTTGCTTCGGTAACGTTCGAAAAGCGATACATTTTCAATTAGCATTAAGAGAGCTACTCAAATCTATACTGCACAGCGTAGGCGTGGGATACATCAAAAGTAAGTAGGCCTACCATTCTGTCATCGAAAAAGCATTATACGATTTTTTTAAAAGGAAATGTTGGAGAATTTCAGCATTTATTCTTACATCTAAAAACAAAAAAGATCAAGCAAGAAATCTTTAAAAAGATCGGTATAGTTCTAGTTATATTTCATGGTTATACAATGTTGTTAAAAACAGGCGGAAACATAAATTGCTAGCTGCGCTGCAGCACAGTTGTGTACTGCCGTGAAGCTACCTATATGTGCTGCAGCGCAGCTAGCAATTATTAGTTGCCCCTGTTTTTAACAACATTGTAACA
Source organism: Megaphyllum sjaelandicum (assembly GCA_034698745.1). NCBI lineage: Eukaryota > Metazoa > Arthropoda > Diplopoda > Julida > Julidae > Megaphyllum > Megaphyllum sjaelandicum. The sequence goes on along the minus strand of JAQGBX010002046.1, from coordinate 2,910 downwards.
GCATGAAATATTTGCCAATGAAGATAAAAGCGATTGCCTTTATGCAAACATATCATTCTCTTCCATTTCCTAGTTTGACATTTGACTAATGTGTTACGGTAAAAAAATTCGACCGCCTATTTAACCGCACAAACAGCTTTTACGTAACTATGACAAGAAAGAAAAATGAGGTGGCTCTCAATTCTGTTCCACCATGTATAGTAATTCCAATAATAATCTTGGAAATATATGTACTAAAAACTATGCATTTTAAAACAAAACATAACATGTGATATTGTACACGAAGCTCCCAATTTTCCATTGACTTATAAACGAGCTTTTTCAAACTAAATTTTGATGTCAATATGAATATACGCCCTTCGTTGCGTGGATGATACCGGGTGCTGCAGCGGCTTCGGGCCTGCTGAGAAATTGACTTTAAAGACTGCGTATGCAGTTTTCTTTTTTCAATTTCCTGGGCTTCATTTTGAACGAATAATTTCGAAAATAAAAACCTGTTCCGTGCGGAAGATAGTGAAATGATTTCTACTCCTGGGGTGCTGAGGAGATGGCATTATAGACTTTTATTAGGTGTTTAGGAAGAGCATTCATTTCCTTTTTGGGGGTCATTTAAGTTATTAAATGAAGAAAGGAAGGGGGAGGCGAATCGAAATATGTTAATTCGCATATTGAAAATGCCCAACTTGCACCATCGCGGCCCCCTTTTACGCAAAACCGTATAGTTTCCACGCAGCGAGACTTCAATTACATCCTCGAATCCTAGTGTATAAACTATTAAAAAAAACGTTTCTATCTCCAATTTCCGATATAGACCATCGATGTTTCGCAGTTTAACGTTCAAATCGACAATTTGACTTGAAGTTTCCTCGATGCATCGAGACGTATCGATCCTTTAATCATGTTTACCGTCGCCGAATTCAGCAATCGGATGGTAAACGAAAAGTCACTCGGAACTTGAAACGTACCTATTTCTGAATGAAATCCTATATACCGAATCTTCGATAAGATAGCTCTCACAGTTATCGTATAGATATAATGCACGTCTACATTTGTTTAAAAACATAAAACAGGTTTATTTCCCCGTACACGTGTCATTTTTGATGCCATCAAACCCACCGTTATTTAATAAAAAATAGTATATCCTCCGAAAACGGATTCTGGCTTAGCTGGCGCGACAGTAAAATAACAATAAACTCGATATTGGCATTTTTGTGTAGGCTGGAAATATCGCCGCCATTTCTTCCTTAAAATGGTTTTCCAATGGCTAGTATACACATATGGGATGACAGGGGTACAGGCGATATATTTCGGTTACTTCCATAGCCGCTGTTATTGCGTCGTTAGATGGCGAAATAAACTCTTCTATTGAATCATGTTATAAATACGATGAATCAAAAAGAGAGTTTCGGATTCTGCACTTTGTTACTTAAGCCGGGTGACATTTATTGGAGATGGTGAGCGCACGATGTCGCTCCTAAACAATTTACGAAGACATTTGACGAGTGAACTGGAACGGAAATATTTAGTGAATCTTACGACTTACACCGTCGCACTTGTACGAAGCCTATATACTCCGAGCTACTCACGTGGTCCGTTAACTAACTCTACCTGGTGATTTAAGATCACTAAAACAACCGTGTTAATCCCCGTTGCATTTCGTTGGGATTAAAATTTAAAATCTTACGCAAACTCGTTTCATATACCGGCATGCATTTCGCATTTTGTCACGTTGGAAAAGATTATACGTGATAATCCGTGATATTTTTGTATGCACGAATGGGGTTTGAAAATGACTAAGATTGCATTTTTCGAAAAACAGAGCGAATATTCGAAACCTGCCAATCATACTCTCGTGCTTATTTTTTTTATATTTTTTTTTGCAGTTTCGCATAAAATGACTTTTTGTATCCAATTTGCACACACCCTCGAGTGGCTGCGAGAATGAAGTCTCTACATTTTCTAAGGAATTCATTTCTCGAAATTTTATGTTATTCCTTTTTACGAGCAAACTTTCAACCCTGCCAAGTTTCTCCTTTATGAGCGGCCCCTCACAAAGCAGATCTTCCATAAGCCTTAGTCTGGTATGACGCCGTGCCAGCCATAAAATCCGTTGGCGTTTCTTGAAATTTGCAATTGAACAAAAAGGAAACTGCGAAATGCAAAATACGAGGGTTAGTAATTCAGTTTTAAAAGGGGGGAAAAAAGGCGAGGCATCAAATTTTACGAAATGGTTTTGACGAAATAAAAGAAAATGGGGCAGATGATGCGGCTTCGGAAGCTGGGCAATGCCCAGAATTCACGCATGCTCGGAATTCGGTAAACTTTCCTATTGTCAAGCACTTTTATTACCCTTTCCCCTTCGAGGAGTTTGTAAAAAGCGAAGCGTGCAGGCTGGAATATAATTCCCTTTCCGCATCACAAAATCGCGTATGCGCACTTCTCACGCCTCATACGCATGCGTGCATAAATACAGTGTATAGACCCTGTGTATGCTTTGCAAAACAGGCCATTTTTCAACGGAGCCCCGAATCCATGAATCAGAAGAAATGATGCTATATTTCATGTGCTTTCCCGCGTCACGCTCGAGTCTGTGTCGGTGATACTTGGCGACACCTTAAAAGGTATGAGAAAAATGGTCGCTCAGGGCCAAAGGTGAACGGAAAGACATTTTGTCCACTTTAGACTCGATGCCATCGGTGAGAACGCATTCATTTCAGATGTAAAGTTCAAAGGTAAAACTATAAGCTCGAAGAAAGGATGTTGCAAAAAATATACATAAAAAATCAACGTTTTTAAATAACGTGGACGCGGAAGCAATACAGTGGAACCTCATTAATGGCGAATTTCACTTGTCCAAAAAGAGTACCCGAGTGTACACTTGGGTACTCCGAGTGTACTCCAGGGCCACTC
>JAQGBX010002045.1:0-21941 GCA_034698745.1 Megaphyllum sjaelandicum | reverse complement strand
TTCCGAAAAAAGGGTTCATATATTATGTACTTCAAGGAAAAAGAGCTTATTTTCGGTACTGTATGCATTTTTAATTAGGCTAATTAAATGAAAAGGCAACATTTTTACATGTTATGTAGCGTTTGTACTTATACAAGTGCTGTACATTAGCACATGTACATTATAAATGAAAGTCATTGTTTGCTGAACATCTCGGTCAAAGTAAACTGTTTGACTGTTTTGATCCGTTTTTGGGTAGCCAATGCGAATCGCAGTACATGTTCATTGTACATGTATGTACGTTTCTGCCTTTTTTCTGAAAGCGATTCGGATAATCAGCGATTCGGATAATTGGAGTTCTACTGTACGCATAATCGAGGCATAATGAAATTTCAGGATTTAATCGTAAATAAAATAACGTGTATTCAATCAGCACCATGCTTTCGCATAAACTTACGCACAGATGATTGATTATAATAAGGGAGCCTTAATGACGTCACGAGCAATAAGAGATAAAATTGTTATTAGGGGTAAAAAATAAACAATGTCCCGAATGATGCATCATGGGACTTTTTCGGTATTGTTCATGTACAGTATAGTTGAGCTTGCAGTGATTTTTGCAGGAATAAGCGTTACGCGGTATAGTATTTAATTGCGTCATAAATTAATAGCCATATTCAGGTATAAAAGGTATACGTGGGAGCGGAGCATACACGAAAAGAGAGAGGAGGGTGGGGGTAGGGGGTGTAGGGGTCAGGTCATGCACGTATAGCTCTACCTCGTCTCGATCGTGTTTAATAAAAATTAGGCACGATATTTGCCGCTAGGTTTAATTGTTCCCCCGGCCCAGAGCATGACTGCGATTAGGGCAGACACGTGGCGACCCCTGACAATACCGGAAGTTCACACATTATTAGACACGTGGCCAACTCCCGGTCGAGCACCGCACCCGAAAAAAGACCCTCGCCTTTTAAACGACCAGCTAATAATCCGCAAAAGGGAAGCTGGCCTAAAATGCAGGTTTTGTTTTATACCTTTAATGGCTACTAGCCATGCATCCAGCTTTTTTTTATTACTATATTGACAGCTATTGCGATTCATGGGAACGTTACCCAGAAATCCCGAATAATGCCGAAGGGGTTTCGAGGCGTATTAGGATCATTTCACGTTTATCCGATTATAGCATCGTGTCCCTTATGTTACGGGAAATTTCTCAGAATTATTGCATTTAGGTTTTTGGTCAACATTATCCCAGATTATACGAACGATCGTGCATTAACGATCTATTCGCGGAAGTCCCTACTTAAGAACATTATGTTTACGAATTGAAATTGCGGCTTAATAAAAATGTGCGTGTTCGGAAATCACATATATCCGATATGGAAATTCCGTCTGTCTTCAGATCAGATTCGCAAGTTATAACAAGAGTTCCCGCAGAAATTTCATTTTCAACTTCCCTGATTTTTCCAGGTATTTTTAAAAAAAATTCCCCTGACCAATAACAACGTGAAAAATTGACGCTAGAAAACATTTTTTTTTTAAATTTACTAAAGACAATGGGGAAATTTTGTATTCAGAAAATGTGAAAAAATTGTGCTCTGAAAAAGTGCGAAATTTTGTGATTTTGACCTCGGAAAATGGGGAAAATTATAGTACTGGGAAAACCTGGAGAATTTTGAACATGTACACAAAAATTTAAACGTAGACAATTTGGATAATTTGTATACTCGCTAAACGTCTTCCTGACGATAGTTCAGATGTAACTCGAGTTCAATTTAACGATGATGACTAAGTCGCAAATGATGTAGGAGCTTTCTCCTAAAAATGGGCTTGACCCCCCTACCATATGGCATTTAATTGCTGACTGTAGGGTACTGAGTTGAATTGAATTGAACGTGGACAATTTTGCAAATTATAACATGCACTTATATAGAAAACGAGGAAAATTGTGTAAATTTTTGTACGGAAAACTTGTAAAAATTTTCAAATCTGCACTCCGAAAATGTGAAATTTTTTTGCAAATTTCTACTCGGAAAATGGAAATAAGTTTTAATTTTGTATCGCCATAACTGCGTTGAATTTCCCTGACTTTTTCAAAATAAACCATTCTTCCCTCACTTTTCCAGGTCATTTTCAATTTCCCTGACTTTTTACAGATCTGGGGGAACCCTGTATAATGTTTGTGGTATATACGATTCGTATAGCTTAATTCTTCCTGAGTACCCCGATAAAAAATCGTCTGATTTCAGAAAATTCCGCGAATATACTCTTAATTGCGAGAAAGTTGTGATATGGTGTACTAAATACTAAGAAATATTCTTCAATCTAGTTATAGGTCCATGATTCTAGAGGTGTGAAATAGGGCCTACATGTTTTGCATCTCTGAATTCATGCATGGATTTGCACCCATGGTTTTACATGAAAAATTTCAGTGATAACAAATACATGTACGATCTGTCCGGTCCAGCCTCTTTAACCTATAAGGTGATTTATGGATGACCTAAATATCAATATCAAATACATCCAATGACCCCGAAACTATCAAATGAGACGTGGGTTCAATATAAAATACCGTATATACTCGAGCGATATGCGAGGGTATGACGCGTGTCGAAATAAAAATAATGTACACTTAATTTGTTATCAGCGTGTATTTTAATGTAGAGCTTATTCATATAAATAACATTCATAAGATTATGTACACTTTACACAGATTTAAATATATATATAGCGCACTATACATGGCATCGAAAGAATTAATTGCACGGTCCGGTTTTCGTAATTGTATAAAAAGTTGGAGTGTATGCATACAGCGCGTGTGAAAATAGCTTCTGTATTTTGAATTTTAAGAGGTTACCAATTACGCGTTATTTTAATTCTTTGAACAATTTTTCCGTAATAAAAATGTTGTTTCCTCTCCATTTTGTTCCTCAAACATTGCGGCTGCTAGAAAAACTTCTTTTCGAGGGTCGCGTCTATTCCAAAAAACCTTAAAAATCATTCTTGCTTTCTGAGTGTTGCCCTTTAACGCTTGGAAATGTGCTTGAAAAATCAAGTATAATCGCTGTTTTTAAGTTTAACTTAAGAATTAAGGTTTAAAAATCCCATTACGAGCGATCAATCGACGTTTAATTTTCAAAGTGTTGACAATCGATCAACATTCGGCACAAAAGTATTTATACATGTCGTCGATTCGCCCCAATGAATTATATATATTGCAGTATACAGTATAAGGGTTCCCCCAGAAATTTCCTATATATTCAACTTCCCTGACTTTTCCAGGTTTTTAAAAAAATTTCCCTATAACCAACAACATGGTGAAAAATTGACATGTATTTTCCAAAATTGACACTGGAAAATATTTTTTTTTAAAATTTGCTTTAATGACAATTATTTTCTAACATAATTTTTTGGAAAATTGGAAAATTTTGTGTTCGGAAAATGTTGAAAATTTGTCCTCGGAAAATGTGGAAAATTTGTATACTCGAAAAACCTATAGAGAATTTTGAAAATTTGTTCACGGAAAAACGTGGACAATTTTGCTTATTTGTATACTCGGAAAATGTGGACAATTTTGCAAATTTGTACTCGGAAAACGTGGAATATTTTGCAAATCTGTACTCCACAAATTTTATAAAACTTTTGCAAATCTGGGCCCTGAGCTAACCTTGTATAGAATTTATTTTTTGGATGGCCATAATTGCGTTGAATTTTCCTGACTTTTTCAAACTAAACCATTCTTCCCTGACTTTTCCAGGTCATTTTCGATTTCCCTGACCTTTCCAGGTTTTCCAGGTCTGGGGGAACCCTGGTATATAACATAAAATGCGACGGAATATGCGTGCTAATGCCGAGTTCGTAAAATAACTATATAAGATGCACATGCATACCATAATACATGTATTCAAAATGCAGTAATACCATTTAATGAACTGCATGCATGGGTCATTACAGTAGTTTGACATCAGTTTGATCTTATGGCGAATTTCACTTGTCCAAAAAGAGTACACTCGGAGCACCCGAGTGTACACTCGGGTACTCCCGGAGTGGCCCTGGAGTACACGGAGTACCCAAGTGTACACTCGGGTACTCCGAGTGTACACTTTTTGACAAGTGAAATTCGCCATAAATCAGGGAAATGCTACTAATTTAACTTTATGAACTCAGTTGTTACGTACAGTTGATGAATAAACTATTTAACAATTAGAAGATGTAAATGTGGCAATAATTCAATCTGCATGGAATGTGCTTGGTATGGAAAGCCACCTTTCTTTGACACTTCAGGTTGAATTATTTCCATATTTAGTGTTTTTTTAAACTCAAAATTGGTAAATTAACGAAACTGTGAGATTATTAGGAAATGCGACTGAATAGTTTATGGAGAAAATTGTTTCCATCTGGATAAATACTTTAATTTTAGCACCACCTTGAAATAAAGGTGGTGGTGCTCCATATTACAAGTTGGGGATTGTGCACTGACTTTAGGGTGAGAACACACTGAATGCTTACTTTCGACGTGCATATCTCTCAGCTTTTTTCCTGCTTGTTTTCATCTTCTTGTGTCCAGCTTTGTTGCGCACAATGAATGGTGATATCAGCGTGCTAGTCAGTGTGCTTGGTGGCGCTACTGCATGCGTTATGCTCGGTGAAACATTCCGCGTAAAACCTTCCACATGCGTAATAGCATCTCATAAAAAGTGCGGGACACGTTTTTTACAGTACATATAGGTGGCATACAATCGATGGCTACACTTTTGACCAATAGTGATCTGTGTTCCACTTTGTGTCTTACAAATCTGCTTTTAGATTTCCGAAAAAGAATGTTAAAAACATTCAATTGAAAGCTTATAAGCGTTTCTTGTACGGTAAGCTCAGCCTAGCTCGGCTAAGCTTTCTTTGTGTGCACTGAACTGAACGTCAACACTGATGTGCACCCTCATTTAAAACGCATGCCGCATTCTTATCCCGCTTGGTGGCGCTAGTGTACGCCGAGTGGTAAGCGCTTGAAATAAGCATTCAGTGTGGTCTCACCCTTACATAACAATAAGCCGGGTAAGTATTATAGAATTATTTAAAGCTGTTTAAAATACCGCAGAAGTTCATTTACAGTAGTTCTAAACGAGTTTCAGTATACCCACTATGGACCAATGAGAGCATTGTGCTTTCAATAGGCCTAGGCCTATAAGTATGAACCATGGTTCCTGTAAACCATGCAGAAAACCCAAAAACGGTGGCACCCCTTTTCAGTTCCGTAAATCCAATGTAAACCTGACGAATGCACAATGACGAAAAGATGGTTCTGCAAATGTGACGAGTCGTTGCAAATGCAGCGCTGCATGGTGACATCACACATTCCGTGCTTTAATGGACGACCCCTGCGTTCGTTCATCTAATGCCTAGTGACTGCCTGGAAGCCATGATCCTTCTGGATGTCGTTGAAGGAGAAATGCACAATTGTTGTCGTGGGAATTTTAAGAGCATCTGTCACCGTGCAAGGAAGCGCCACTGACTTTTTAATGTCGCGTTGTCGCCTGGCTGCGGCGGAGTTGAATTCGATAAATTAGCAACTATTGACGCTAATCACGAGGCTTCTGTGCAAGTCTTGCCAGTTTTAAAATGCTCGCTTTACTTGGACGGGAGCATCGAGTTCCTTCTGGTATTCACAAGAAGGCGAGAATTAAATCCCTCGTAATATGAAGTGGCGCCTAGCTTTCGTTCGCATTTTCCAGAAACGATGTCTGACATCTCCGGAGTGTCACATAAAAGAAAAAGTAAAAAAACAAACTAGCAAGAATATGCATTTCGGATGATGGTAATATGGGCGTGAGCACTGTTCAATTGTCTGGCAGTTTGTGTACATGTATCTGGGAAAGATTCCTCAGGCTAACAATGTCACGTCCGAAATTTGGCATTTGCTGGGAGCTTGCGGTTTGCGGACAATCCGATGAATTACAAAGAAGTATTCTGTTGTCATGGTTAATTCCCGCGAAGACTTATCCGTATGCAGTTTTGGCCTAAGGCAGCTTAGTGCTGATTTTGTGGTCTGTTGTCTGGGCTTATTCTGCACGCGCACCCATATTGACAAACATCCACATTGTTCCTTAAATATACATGCACGTGTATACAATTTTCCTTATACCCACAGTGTTATACCTCACTGACGTCAGAAATCCTTGGAATTAAGCTTCATCTCCTATCCTCTTATCTGAACAATTTGCTATGTCAATAGACAAATGCTGTCCAACTGATGTCCATAAATGTACATGGTTCTGGGACTTCATAATCTCCTGCAAATCCAAGTGTTGTGCATGATTAGCACGTTCTTCGATTTGTTAATTCCATAAAAATTTGTTTTTAATATAATAGCTTAATATTTGGTCAGGATTCTTTCGTGTTAGTCACTGATTTTACTGCATGCTAAATGTTTGAACCATTCTATTATTCGGTAGTTGAAAATGCTGTCCAGCTGATGTACATATACATGTATATGTAGGTCTACACAGTAAGGTTTTGGGACGTTTTAATTAGCATGATTAGCACGTTATTCAAATGGTTCATTCCATAAAGTTTTTTTTTTAATATAATAACTTAATATGCATGTACAGTTGTATATTTTGTCAGGATTTGCTTCGTGGCAGTCGCCGGTATTACTGTGAAATGTTTGAAACATCGAGTTATTAGGTGATTAAAGTGATTTTCTACATTATACCTGCAGTGATAAAGATTTTGACATTTTTATTTTTAAAGAAGGATTATACAATGTAAGCCACCGAGATTTGTTGAATTTGGTAATTCAACCGAGTCTTCGAGGACGTCCTGGCACTAATGGGAAAAAATAAAGGCATTAATGGTTTTTATGTTGTTCACAAAAAAATTACCTTCAGGAATGACTATTGTTGACATGCAGTGTAAGCGAGGCTTCACCTTCTCAACATGGGATACTCAGTTTGAGCGAATGCTACATCTGGAGCAAAAACGAGGTTGTGTTAGCAATTCTATACGCATTTACGGGACGCACGTAATTGCATAAGGTTGTAGTTAAATTTGCTGTTATCCATGGCCAACTGCGCTTGTGGCAACGCTCCCTGTCAGAGGACTTATATTTTTGAGTTCCTCGACACTGGCTGAAGTGCAGCCGTCATCACATCGGAAATCTATAGTGCCAGCACTGACTGGTCCACAACCTAACTTGTCATCTTTTACAAATATTACTTCCTGAATTCTATAGTGAACAACGCAATGTCATTTCCATCCTCCTCTTTAAGTCCGCTATCTTCTGGAGCATCTTCTTGTGCCGCCAAGAGCGGTCATACTCCTCATAGGAGCTGCACGCGGATCAATGACTTTTTTCGAATTCAAAATCGCCCGGCCGTTTTGAAAATATTGACCAACAGCTGTCCACCTTCAGTCTATTTCGCACAAGACGTGTATTTTTTTTTGGGACTTTCCCTGTTTGCCACCCTTTATGGATTTTTTTCTCCATAGACATTCGCTCTTTCTTCCTGTAGTATCTGAGGCTCGATAAGCGCAGACTGTCTCAAAACTGTCAAGAAAATATAGCATGTTTTGGACAACTTTCATAACGCATACGGCTGGACTTCTTTTTTTTTATTTTTATTTTTTTTTACAAGATTCGATCTTGTATCGGATGGCATCTGAAGCCTCCTTGATGTCATGAGGTCGTTTCTGGTCGGCTGACCCTCTAGAGCGAGGCCCACCTTGTATTTTGTTTTTACCTGAATCCCCTATTAATAATTCAAAGTGCTTTTTTGAAATGAAAAATTCATTCGCTTATCGTTCTGGATAAAATGGCAGTTTTCGAATGTCTGCTAAGTGGCTGACATTGTTTTACAAATTGCGTCAGGAGATTGCCATCTACTGTATATGAACAGGCCTTGTCTAATTGCATTTTTGTTTTTAAAAACGCGCGTTTTGCAAGCAGACCTAAATATGATTTATTTTTCGTATTATTGAAACCCATAAATATGGCGCGCCGAAGTTTTTAAAATTAGGTCCTCCAAAAAAAAAAAGTTGACCTATTTGAATGTGGTTGCGGATCTCGTGGACATGAATCAGTCGTACTTTTTTGTTTCATTTAGGCCAGATTTGCATATTTTTACATTTACAAGCGACGCTCTATATATAGAAAGAATTTCTAGAGACTGTTTTCCGGAAAACAAGTCCGTGCAACGAAAGTGATAAAACAGTTCTGCCCACGGTTGTCATTTGCGATGACCAGAGGACTCGACAAAGGTGTATTGAGAATCTGTTTTTAATTGGGCTTATCTCTCCTATATAAAACCAGCTTTTCAAAACTGACAAAGCATGACAAAAGTAAAAAAAATACAAGTGACACATTCTGAGAAGATTTAAAAAGGCGGTGCTAAATGTTATATCTGGAATGATATAAGAACTTAAAAAACTAACCTGTTATGTAAGTTTTGCTTTGTTGTCGTCAAATTGTTTCTCCGATTTAAAAGCAGTGATGCTCCTTAATCAGATTTATAACAAAATCTTGTCAATTTCAAAATGAATATGTATACCTGTTTGGATTAATGCAAATGGAAAGATACTTTATAGTACAATTTGTTTGTTTGTTTTTATGCTGTTTTGTAGTTTTTAGAAGATCCTCTAATCCTTTATTGACGTCATGGAAACGTCAATTTAAAATTTCGTTTGTTTGGATATACATGGAGTAACGACGGTAATAACCAGAAAAAATTGAAATATATTTGATAAACATGTCAACCTGTCCTACTATAAAACTACTTTGTTGAACAAATATGAAAATACTTCAGCGTGGATCGATCATCCTGAATTTATTTTTATTAAGTTCGGTGTACACTTGCACCTCGTTAAGACGAATCTCATATGGGACGTAAATCGCAGTTCGCATTATCAGAAGTCGCAGACAGGGATTGGAAATTGGTTCGTTTTAATAAGGGTTCACTGCACTAGCATTGTATTTAACCTGAAACTTTGGACACAAATATCATTCATTTGGGATGAAGTTTATTAAAAAATTGAAGACGACGACTTTAGACCATCTTATCTATTATAGGAACATTTTTCCTGCATCCGATTTTGTCTGAACAGAAATATGATAATCGTATCAATGAGTGACCAAAGCGAAAAAATATAGCTAGACAAAATGCATTTTTATGCTGTAAGAAATGCCTATCTTTCAATTTATTGCACTAGACTGAGATTACAAAAATTCTTCTGATGACAAGTTGTGTATTTGAATTGCTATTTATAGCCATGATAATGTTTGTAATGATTTCATTGGTAATAAATGCAATACAACAAATTACTTTTAATGCGGTATGTCGTTGAGCAACATACATGTAGTCAACTAGTGTATTCCCCTCTATAAAAAATAAATTTTTAAATACATCGAATTTAAAAAAATATCTTAGTTTCGATATCAGAAACAAGTTCAATAGCCACGAAGCCGTGCCAAACACATTGATAAGATGGCGGCAGCTTGGCATTGGAATTAAATACTTCCCACTGGCAAAAATTGTAGACCAACTGTTGCCACGTTTTTACAATTAAAGCCAATGATCGCCAACTTAATGAGCACACGCTGTTGCTTAAAATAATCTCTAAATGAATGGGTTTTAGCAGCACTTAATGGAAATCCGCAAGCAACATTTTCAAAGAAATGTTTAAAGGTGACGACGTCTTCGATGTAAAAGCTAATTTGTGCCCTGTTTCAAATATTTTAGATTGTTTCAACGGATTAAGTCGATGACTTAATCTGGGAAGGAAGCTGCAGTGAATTCAAATTACGTTAATCCTCGTTTGTAAGATTGTAATCCCAGGGTCGGAGTTGATTAGATTGTCTAAAGGAATGTGAAAATGGTTGCGTTTTTTGTGCAAATAATCCAACTAATGAAGTGACGATAGAAAGTTTTTAGTATCTAATTTTGGCTAAATTAGCGTAAGTTGTCAATCAGTTGTCATAATACAAAAATTGATGGCAAAGTTTAACAGAAATAGGCCGTGTTCGTCGAAATTTAGAAGGATTCAGTATACTGTAGCCTATATGTGCGTGCATAATTCCATTAGTTGTGCAATCAATTTGGAGGCTTTATATACCTTAAGGGAATATATGATAAGCAAATGATATGAAAACGCACGAGTTTTAATGTCTTGGCTAGTACTTTCCAAATTGAATTTGTTGGTCAACATGTTTTCGTTATAATAACGTTGAAAATACATGTATGTATTCCAAATTGTACAATTTGGAATATGCTTATACTGCAAGCTTCAAAAAATCGTTAAGTACACATTTGCTTATAATTCTTATAAGCAAATCAGTAATATTTCTTAAGTACTTTTCTTCAAAAGGACCCGTAATGAAATTCAGTCGACCCTTAATGTATACATTCATAATCTTCTGATCTTTAATAATAATTAATGTAAAGAACAGGAAATGAGTTCCTGCCCGTGTTTATGGTGTAAATTCCGAAGGCTGTTCAGATATTGAATACGTAAGCTGTAGATGGTTCTTTACCAAGTTTAAGGATGTAATGTGTTCCTCAACAAAATTGGGATTTCTGCTCCGAAATTAAAAATTTGGTTGATGAACACATTACTTTTATCCTTAAATTTTATCAACAACCAACCACTTGAAGATGTGACCATTTGATTTTGTAGCAGATGTTTTTCTCACCAACCTTAAGAATAAAGAGGCTATATTTTAAACACGACTAGTTAAACAATAAACACATCGTGTTTAGATAATCTCGATACTCTTGAAAACACTGGTCATTGGTTGTTGATTTAGTAGTCTCGACAGACTATTTATTTCCATAGAAAGCACTGTTTGCTATTCGGGATGCACATTACCAAAGATTGATTGCCAAAGTTTGTTTTCCGCAAAATAATAAACTATATACAATGTTGCGTGCGCACTACTGTGTAGCACATTGTCAAACAAAATGTAGCTTTGTAAGTAATGAGATAATACTGTATATTTGCAATTACATATATAATGACCGTCGCGTTCATTTTGTGGTTTTTCATGTATTTTGAAATATGAACTTTTGAAAACAGCACCCCATAAAAACTTTAAGTTTTGGACAAAAGTGTTCAAATTTTCGTAAATGCAGATACAGTAAAAACTCGATTATGATACTCTATCATATGACAACTCTTTGTTTTATGAAAGAGGCTCCTGCCGACCACACCGTGCATTTTTTGGCTGGCGCAGGCCTCAACCTTGCGAAAATTAATAAAATACATTAGGGTATACTGTACCTTGTTTGAGGCCTGCTCGTAGCAGTTGTCCAGCTATTTCAACTAAAAAAATAATTGATTTGGCTTTGACAAAAAAAATAAAGATGGTGAAACGGAAGAAGATTCATGATTTTTTCAAACCTGCTCAACAAAAGTGATATACATGAACATGTAATGTGATAAAATACTTAGAAAACTACATTGACTTGTTTCCTATTTTTTTAAAATTGGTTTTCTATTGTTTTGAATGTCAAACTCGATTCTTTGAAATTGTCGATTTTATGAAACACCCCTTGCATCAATTAGGTCATAAAATCGAGTTTTTACTGTATCTCTGTGTATAAGCTGAAGGGGGGTTTACAAAAGGAAGATACCTAAGTGCGATATATTTGTTGAATGTTTGGTGATAAATTGCCTTTTAAAAGATCATTGCCGTTATTTGCATTTTTGTGAGTACAACGCCCCAGTCGCCAAAATAACACCTAACTTTTTAATGCTACGGAAATTTCATTTCTGGAGAAAAATATAAATGGGGAAATAGCCAAGATGGCGCCATGCCATATGTCTTAAAAATAAAGTTTATGTACCTGTTTGGCATGCTCTTGCCATGGAAATATAGCGACCGAGATAAGGTACTGTACGTTTATATTGACGTAACGGCAGCGTTGCTTTCGCGTCTTGTTGGGACGTCCGGGGTGTATTTTTCGATGTGATAACGTTCCTAGAAATGTGAAATTGAGGTAGGCAGGTTATCTAAATGGTAACCCTGACTTAGTCCATAACACCTGTTGGAATATACTTAGTATATAGCTCTATCGCCAAATAAAGCAATGTAAATAAAACATTTCTTTGCAAAACACGTTGTTTGCGGGTGCGCCGCAATGGTTGACCTTTATTTGAACCCGTGGCGGATTTTCAACCTCGAAAATTGCTTTATCAGTGATCGCTTGAAGGATATACAGTATTGGTGGTTGCTGATTTCAGTAAGCAGATGGGACATTTTCGTAGAAATAAACGCAATGAATTGTAATGTGCAAGCAAGATTTTTTTTTTAAAAAAGGGTCCTGTACAGTCTCCTGTTTATAACCAGAGTTTGATTAAAATTTATTTGTCAAGTTTGCCACCATGTTTTTAACTAGGAAAAATTGCTCTCGAAGTTACAGTATATATTAACAGGGTTTCCGTAGATGTGGAAAAAATGGAAAAGTCAGGAAAGAATGACTTATTTTGAAATTGTCCATGGAATTTCAACGTATTATTGTTATCACAATCCAAAATTATTGTTAAGTAATGACTGTGTTATGAATTTATAACGTGGTTAGCTCAGGGCACGTTTGCAAAATTTTCGATCTCTTAATCCGAAGACAAACTTGAAAATTTTCCTCGTTTTCGGAGTACATATTTGCAACATTTCCAGACTTTTCGTAATTTGAATTTTAAAGATTTTCCACCTTTTCCAACGCATATTTTCAACTGTTTTCGAGTTCTTATTTATAAAATTTTAAACAGTTTTCGAGTTCAGATTTGTAAAATTTTAAACAGTTTTCCAGTTCGGATTTGTAAAATTTTAAACAGTTTTCGAGAAGAAATGTGCAAAATTGTCAACATGCAGATTCCGAGGACCAAGTTTCAGAATTTTGAACCTTTTCAGAGTACAAATTTATCCATTTTATACAATATCTGAATACAAATTTGTCAGATTTTCAAAAAATTGTCACGTTTTTAAAAATTGTTATTGATTAATATGTAAAAAATATTGTCCAGTGTCGATTTTCCCAAATAGTGGATAACATTGGCATAGGTCAATTTTGACATTGTCATTGGCCAGGAAAATTGGTTTGAAAACTTGGAAAAATCAGGGAAGTTGAAAATGAAATTTCTGAGGGAACCCTGGTTAAGATTTATTGTTTGGCTTTTTAGCTGTTTATTCTCTTGATCTAAATTGCTTTCTGCACAGCTCGTATCGTTGATGATTTTACTCATAATTATGATAACAATATCAGCATTTTTATTGATCTGCATTACCTTCGTTCTTTTTCCTCCATTTTTTTAAATTATTTTGAAGCCTGCGTTTCATCGGTGATGCGTAATTAGTTTTATAGGAAAATGTAATCTAAACGCGAAGCAAAAAATATTGATTCGTTTAATATAAAAATAGCTCGCATTGGGAGTTTGTTGACGCGTACTTGCATATAATTTCCATAGATTTCGAAATTTTCCCATTGTTGATAAATGGGTTCGACACTTCAAGGCTGCTCCAAACTCTTGCATTTTGGTGCATCGATTCTTGGTGAATGCACCATTGTTATCTCGCGTCGCTTCTGTTCTTAAGTCGGCACTATAATAAATAGGATAAATGTGCTGGTTACATCCAGTTTTACTTTAATGGCGGCGTTATTGTCATTAAAAGGTGTTTATAGACACGCAGTAGGGATCTGACCTAGCTCTTATAGCTAAGCTCTAATTCCCATCACATGTCATTGAGCTGTTTACACGGGATTGGCGAATTCTTGGGATGACATGCGTTTTGATATAAAATTTCATATACATGCACGTACACGTACCTTTGCGTCGTATGAGGTACAGTACGTAGTTTCTCATTAATGTTGTGCTTGTTTTCTTGTACAGTACTGTATACAGGGTGTCTTCCAGGCTCTTCCTTACGAAAACTGGCACTATACGGTAGAATCCTTTTATAGTGATCTCCTAGAGACCGTCAGAATTTGACCATTATATCCGGAAATCATTAATCCCGACTTATAATGTGACCTAGTAAGGGAGTACATTCTATACATACATGTACATATATTTTTAGTATTGTTAAACAAGAATATACATTATTAACGTTCAAATGTACATATACATAAAAATGTCAACAAACAGTTTAAAATGGCCCGTTTATAATTACCTTAAAAACACGTGATCAGAGACTCCAGAGCGTGGGAAACTTCTTCTCATCCCCCCTTAATCATTATAGTCGATCCCATATAGAATTGAAAATACCAAAACCCCCATCACTAAATGCAGATTATTATTATAACCAGCATCACAATACCCGGAAAATTTTACATGCACTCCTATACGGGAAACCAAACTTCCTTTGCTTTTTACGTCATAATATCCGACCTATCATTATTTCCGGAATCGTTTGTAAATGGATTCTACTGTACATACTGTGCATGCTTTAAACGGATTCTACTTGTACCTGCAATACTGTACAGTATTGCAGGTACAAGTACAGTAACAATAAATATGGGAAGAAATAAATACCAGGATGGTGGGAATACCCCACATGTGTGAGGTCGGAAATGACCTTGAAGACACATGACATTGCATTTCCCTACTACAGACTGCAGTAAGTTTAAATTGCTAAGATGTGGCGAAGGATGCAATGTGAGATAATGTCTGATTCATGGGGAATAAGAATCTGGCAGTTCTTGGAGGTCAGTTTTGGCCTCACCCACATACTGACAATAATGATAGCTGACATATTTGCCGTACCTACATGCAAAAAAATGTATTGTGCGATAGTTTGCCTCGATCAAATATAGAATTTTCGAATGAAGTTATTATACATGTATTAAAATTGGTATTATTATTAAAATGGGACGTTTTGCGGAGTTAGTGAAAAGAAGTACAGTATCGTATATGTATGTGGAAAATGATTTTTTTTTGTGGAAAAATGTATTTGATTTTTACTAAAATTGTATTCGTTTTTTTGTTGTTTTTTTTACAATATTTTGGGAATTCTACCTCATTTAGAAAATGATCATGTTTTTAGTTGTTGACTGTAATCCCTGTTTTTGGATGTTTAATCTTTTGGGATTTTTTCAAAGAAAACTGGTAATATTGTAGGTTTTCTATAGGGAAAAATAGTCATGTCGTTTAAAAAAAATGGCATTGTAATATTAATTGCCGTCAGCTATGGACGGTTATTTATTTCGTGACTTTTATATTAACAAAAGCGAATTTTTCATCTTTTTAGGTGCCGAATTGAAGTGTGAATCTCCCAAAAATTATACCAGTTGTACTATTGTGGACAAACAATGTTTGTGTCGGGAAATAAACTCGTGTGTGCAACCGTTTGTTCAGTACCAAAGTCGGGAGGAATGCTACCAGGCTGTTGCAACGTTAATATCAAAAGGTAAGCCTCATTTTTAACTATTTTTTTTTAAATTTAAGGGAAAAACATAAACGCATGGCTTGATTCATCTCACATAATGCATGCAACTAGTTATGCAGCAATTAATATAAAATTAATTGAATATTTTTATTGAATTAATAAACTGTATGGGAGGTCTAGCATTTGCTGAGAAGTATGATGTTCGTTTTTTGAAGTTCCGTATAGATCAAATGCTCACATTTACGGCCAATTTGTGTAATAATATTCCTATGTTTACTCAAAATATACAATGTCAAATATTTATCGGTTGTGCCGGTAATTGACTGGTTAGTGTTTGGAGAGACGTGGGACTTGGGCGTGGGATATGGACTTTTTCAGCCTGTGTTTCGGTGCTCAAATCTCAACAACCGTACCCTCAACTTAAATGCCGAGTTTTACGAAATTCCATTTAGGTATTACAATCTACCGCAAACAGAAAGACAGTCAAACAAACAAACGGATATAAATTTTATTGAACCCGACATTGGTGCATTACTCGCCCAGTTCGGGACAGAAATTAGGTCAAAATTTTAAGTGTACAAACAAATCGACGATTTTAATTCTATAGATTTGGAAAAAAATGTTCTTGAAAGATTGATGCTCCAAGCATCAAGTATCAGCATTTTTATTTTCAAGCATTATGTCATCGCAATTTGCAGCTTCTGGCAGGCATGGCTCCCCAATACGATAGACGAACGGTATGAACGCCCCCCGCGGGCTTTGTCACCAGCTTCGAGTCGTGCTAAAATTGCTTCTTTACCTAGCTTTTATTTTCAAAGTTGGCTCAGTTTTACGCATTGTTTTATTTATTTTTTCTTATTATTCCAAAATGTTTTGTTTGGTGGCGCCCCGTGGCGCCTGCTTGCATATTCAAATCGGTATTGGCGCATACATTTTGAGCCAAAAATTGGGTTCGTATACCCGAAGGGCGAAACTGGTTGAGTTCCTCCTAAGTTTACATCGACTCTGGTTTTCCGTACCTCCTTCGACCCCGTGTTATGCAAATTTTCTCGGACCATTGTCCTCTCCTAATCCAGCCATTATGCATTATTACAGCAACCTAATGACACAATTTATGGCGCGTTGGTTCGAATTAATCTCTGGCTGGGAATAAAGCCGGAACTGGTCCAGTGCGGGGGCCTTGCTCAAATATGGGATAAAAATGGGCGAATCTCGTTTTGGTACACGTAATACACCAGCCATAAAATTATAGCGGAAACCCGTCGCAGTTTTCTATTCTGTTGCTTGAGTCCATCCACTTGTCGAGGAAAGCCGAATGCTTCAAATCAGGTTATTGTTAGAAAAGCATGCATCGATAATTGAATAAACGTGTTTCGGAGCTTCGTACCGATGTAATGATGCAAATTTCCTGCATGTATGGAATTTAGTCGGTGTTGTTCTCGAATTAGGTCACGTGATCTTGCATAATTTTGTTCAGAATCTTGGAATGCGTTGCCTCCTCTGCGCTGATGTAGCTCCTACATGGGCCATGGCGAAGCTATTTGAAGAAAGAGTTTGCCACAAAAACTTATTCAGGTAGGCTATTCAAGATTCCTGTCAATTTTCTCGTTGATGCATTTAAGGAAGAATGCAAAATTGAACTTGAGATGAAAGTGCATTGATTTAATCATACACGTTCCATTTTGAGTTATTAAATTTATTTATTTTAAAAAGAAAACGAGGTAATTGCAGAATATTTTTGATTCAGAGGAAAATATGCATCTGCGTTTGGAAAAAGTTCAATTCGCAAGTAAATAATATAGGGGTACTCGGACCCCATTGCGAAATCGGTGTGCTAATTGCATGGTTTAAAAACTTCACCCAAGGTGCCAAAAGTGCCAATCATCAAGCTTCTGTCAGAGTATCTTTTTTATTTAAAACGACTTATTCTAAATTATATCACTGTAACTGCTATCACTTAATAATAATAATAATAATAATTTAAAAATAAAGTTTATTTAAGAATGAAAAATAATGTTTAATTTACACTTATGTTTTCTGACTTTGCAATGTATAGCATTGAGTTGAATTAAACACGAAACACAGTAGAACTCCAATTATCCGAATCAATTGGGACCGGACCACATTCGGATAATCAAAAATTCGGATAATTGGATTTTTTCCGAAAAAAGGGTACATATATTATGTATTTTAAGGAAAAAGAGCTTATTTTCGGTACTGTATGCATTTTTAATTAATTAAATGAAAAGGCAACACTTTTACATGTTAAATAGCGTATGTACTTACAAGTGCTGTACATATAGTACATGTGCATTGTAAATGAAAGTCATTGTTTGCTGAATATCTCGGTCAAAGTAAGGTGTTTGAACGTCTTGATCCGTTTTTGGGCAGCCAATGCAAATCGCAGTACATGTACATTGTACATGTATGTACGTTTCCACCTTAAATTTATTTTCTGAAAGCAATTCGGATAATCAGCGATTCGGATAGTCGGAGTTCGGATAATTTTAGTTCTACTGCACTTCTAACTATACTTGCTTAGAGTAAAGATTTTTACCCGAATTGAGTTTGCTTTACTTAGAGTAAAAATAATGCATGCTTAAGTCTGAGTTTGCTATAGTAATGCTTTCGTACGGTGTACTGCGAATCAATTGATCAAGCAAGTTAGTTTGCAATTTGCAGACACAACTTGGTTCTCGTACTTTCATGCCATGGACGCTTCTATTCCATGCACGATTCCAGCAGGAAGTATTTTTCAAAAACTGCACGATAATGACCTGATCTGCTTGACCTTAGTCGAGTATTTGCTCCAAAGATCTGATCATCATTCACCTCTAAAACAAATTCTGGGGCACATGTTTCAGTTAGCGTTTGTGGTTTTCCAGAGATTCCAGGGCTCAGCTCTGTTCGCGTCATTGGTGAAATTGATTCCGATCACGTGCCGCTACTCCATCACCGGTCCGGGTTTTTTCCCCAGCTGTATTTCATGGAAGTCCCTTAATCCTCTTTCGTTCGACGTGGATTGAGCACAATTGCAATCGAATTTTACTCTCGGAGCAATTTATTTTGTTTTTCAAAACACGAAAGCAGACTCCACCCAAGACGAACATGCCGCACGAAATTGTGATTAATGATCCGAGAAAGTTGTTTTTAAGCAAAAGCGATCGATTTGAAGGGGCGGATTTTCAGCGGGACAAATGACCCTTCCGGCTTCTGGCTTTTCAGTCATTTTCAGGCACTTCGACGGATGCGTATGCGGAGTGCGTTTTTGTACACGGCATATACTGTATTGCTGCAATTTCGGTCGTCCGGCTTGGTTATGCGGCACGTGATTCGTTGAACAGTAGCCATCGGTCATCCTTCCTGTCAATTTTGCCCCTCATTGTCCACGTGCATCCATGCAGAGTTTGCGCTAGCAGGGAAATTTGCTTTTTTGTCCAAAATGAAGGCGAGCTTTTGTCATGAAAAATGGAAAATTACGTTTGTTGAAGCTCGTTGATAACCCTGTGAATAGTCCCTAAACGAGCTCTTTGTGCGGCCACAATCGCCAAGAAATCCTGCTTTTGAATTCGCACTGGCCACTGTTGACCCAGCCGTGCCTGCAGTGCTCCGCATGCATGCTGGAGATGCCCAAGTTCGTGTTTGGGTTGTTAAGAAAACTGTGCTAACAGTGGATGGAAAGTGCATGAAGCGTACTGACTACTGAATGCATGGGTAGCTTAAGTGATTCTGTTCTGAGAAATTAGACTGATGCTATATAAGATTTGGTCGTGGGGTGGAAGGCTGTGCATACTTTAATTTCCGACCAGCGTCAAGGTTATGACACTTTGTGGAGCTGCCACCATGTGACTAAGCGATGTTTAACTGGTGGGTTGCACCGATTGCCTGCACCAGGAATTTCAAAAATCCAGTAAATCTTTTCAGTATTCGGGAATTTAATCCAGCTCAAGGGAATAAGCTTCAACGTGCTCCTATCCTTGGACAGAATTTTAAAACAGGCTCCACATTTTCCACTGGAGTAAAACAAAGTGGACATTCTAGATTCTAGACGATCTCCATTCCAATGTCTTCTCCTTTGATTGGTCTCGAGACCAAGTCTTGGAGCTCCTTAACCTTGACTTCCTGAAGACGCTGAAGTCCCCGAATACAACTGTAGAACGAAGGAGGATTTTTAATAGTAAATCAAGTTTGCGGCTGCATGTTCAGAGGCTCAATACGATTTGGTAGTGGGATGGAAGGCTGTGCCTAATTATATTTTCGACCAGTGTCAGGGTTATGACACTCGTAGAGCTGCCACCATGTGTGGGGTGCACCGATTGTCTCCACCAAGAATTCAAAAACCCAGTAAATCTTTAAGAAGGACATCTTTCCAGTATTCATGAACTGGATCCTGCATGTTTTGGAAGAATTTTAAAACAGGCTCCATATTCTCCACTATAGAAGAAGCTGAAGAGGAAGGTGGAAGGTGACTTAGAGGTTAGCAGCCTCGTCTTACATTCGGTAGACCCAGGTTCGATTCCCGGGTCGGTTATCCTCGATTGTGGTGTTTCATGGTTTCCCACAATTCCTCCAGGCGAATGCTGGGATACTTCCTATATTAGATCGGCCATGACCGTCTTCTCATCCCATCCTCGTCTTAAAAGTCCTGGTAATTACGGGAAAATTAATTAAATTGTGATGTTGGGGTCCATCATGACCAGACTGCTTAGACTTAGTTGTAAAATGACCCCCCCCCCTGCCACATGGTACTATGTACTGACTGCAGGGTAAAGAATTGAATAGAGAATTGAATTAAAAGTGGACATTCTAGACTATCCCCATTCCAGTGTCCTCGCTTTGCAGCTCCTTAACTCTGGCTTCCTCGGGACATCACTGATGACCACCACGCGACGCTGCTGCTCGTCGAGAAGTCAGTGAATACTTGTACATCTATAGAGCAATGGATTATTTTAGTCGTAAATCAAGTTTGCGACTGCATGTTCAGGCTATATAAGACTTGGTCGTGGGATGGAAGGCTGTGCCTAATTTTATTTTCGACCAGTTTCAGGGTTATGATACTTTGTGGAGCTGCCACCAGGAATTCCAGAATCCCAATAAATCTTTAAGAGGGACATCTTGCCAGTATTCTGGAACTGGATCCTGCAGGTTTGGGCAGAATTTTAAAACTGCTCTGCTCCAGTGGAGAATATGGAGCATAAGTGGACATTTAAGACCTTCCCCATTCCCATGTCCTCGCCTTGCAGCTCCTTAACTCTGGTTTTCTCGGGCCATCACTGAGCACCAGGGCGGCGTTGCTGCACGTCGAGAAGTCATCGAATACTTGTAGATAGACTGTGTAGAGCGATGGGATTTTTTTAGTCGTAAATCAAGTTTGCGACGGCATGTTCAGATTTAAATCCAGTTTGACTTGGCTCGGATTGTTTTCAATATTGGCTGTACGCGTGTTCGCGCGCGCGCAGGCGCCCTTAATTGCTTGGGTTATGGAACGGGAACAGCGCTCCTATAATCTATCTTCTTAACGTTATCGGAGATTCTTGAATAGACTCTTGTGCGCTCGAAGAGCAGAGAGAGAGAGAGTAAGAAGTTGGATTTCCGATCAATAATTAATGGGAAATTCTGGATGGGAACGTGTCTGTGGTCGACACCGCATCTCACGAGTCTCTTATTATACTGTCTGCTAGCACCCTGATTAATCGCGCATTTAATTCAATTAAAAAAAGCGCTCCTTTTGTGCAACGTCTGTAGCGAGGCCAATCTGAGGATCTATGGGCATATTGAACTGGCGCGGCTGGGAGGGACTGCCGAGCAAATTTGTAAGCCACCGACGCCCGGAATGATAAACTACGAACTGCGATGCCTGCCAGTCTGCGAGATCGGTGCTGGAGATATAAATCAGAGATTGAGAAATGTCGTAGAAAACCGGTTAGGTGCGGAAAGAAGCATTTGCTCCGCTCCGAGTAACGTTGCTTACTCCTTACCTGCTTGCTCTTGCTTCGGTGATTATTGCAAGATTTTGTTCGACTTTAAGCTGACAACATGTTCTTGTAGAAACTTTACACATTTCCACAGTCCATTAGCTGCTATGTATGTCAGATGAGCTGGTCGAAGCATTTGCTCAGCTTCGAGTATCGTTGTTTACTCTTACCTGCTTGCTCTTGCTTCAGTGATCATTGAAAGATTTTCCTGGATATGTTCAACTTTGTGCAGACAGCATGTTCTCGTAGAAACTTTACAAATTTCCAGAATCCATTAGCTGATATGTAGGTCAGATGAGCTGGTCGAAGCATTTGCTCAGCTTCGAGTATCGTTGCTTACTCCTACCTTTATGCTCTTGCTTCAGTGATCATTGCAAGATTTACCTGGATATGTTCGACATTGTGCTGACAGCTTGTTCTTGTAGAAACTTTACACATGGGCAGAGTCCATTAGCTGATATGTAGGTCAGATTGTAAGAATCCAAGGTATATCCTTGGACCTCGAAGCAGGTGGAAACACACACAAGTGTATAAGTTTAAGTCTTTAATTGGGCCCAACGTGGGCCAAACAACAAGCAAACTGCCTTCCGTAAGGCTTACACGGCTAAAGACAACTC
>JAQGBX010002044.1:0-21943 GCA_034698745.1 Megaphyllum sjaelandicum | reverse complement strand
TCTAATTAAACGTTTTTTGGTCGTGTATACTCCTTTATTAATATGAATTCCGACCACTTGAAGCCCAAGATGTTCATAACTATTGTTTGAAATTATTTTTCCAAATTTTGCAATTTGTTTTAAACTTTCGGTATACAGTAGAAATCTTCGTAAAACTTTAAAATACGTAAACGGCAGTTCTTTATTTAAAAAAAACAATCTGGCCATTTAAATTAGCCAGTCACCTAAGTCATTAACAAAGCCTGTCCCCCTAAGGCCTCAACTTCTTATATTTTCCAAAGTTGTCCAATTATTTTGAACACTAATTTCACTTTGTAATTTGTAAAATGTTAGATTCTTACCCCATTCTGGTCAATGCATGCATCAGTATTTCTGTAACATTCGCATGCTTCTCCTGACCAATCCGGATGACAATTACAACGGCCACAGTCGCATTCACCACGCTCGCTACCTGAAAACGACACAATAATTTTAAATAGCATCCATAATGACGTTAGACCTCTAGGTGATGCATCATGGATAATCTAGCTAGACATTTGTAAATTTTATTCTGTTTCACAGCTCGCTTCGTAAAATCAAACATTTTTTTTTAATTACTGCTTTAAAAAAAAATCTCCAAATGATCGACTCACCTCCACAAAGTAGGCTATTGTGCCTAGGACAGCTATAGTTGTCACACTCGCAAAACGTCCCATAGATTCGTTTGGTGCCAGACTAATTGAAAAAAATGTTGTCTTGATAAGCGAAATTGATCACTTTTGTGGAAAATGTACCAAAAAATGGCCATGTACCTGATCACTGGCCCGTTGGCAACTGCAGGTTCCACACGCGCATGTGCCCCTTCCTGAGCAAGCAACGGATGCATTGTTCCTGGATAAAAAAATTGGTGTTTTTTGGATTTAAAAATGATTTCTTGTTTATAAAGCACTCTGGTTAATTTAGAGGACTTTAAATTTAATTTATAAGAATTTTTGTTTTAATCTTAATCTTGTTTTTTTCATTTTTAAGAAATAATCCCATTTATTTCGCTTCGGAATATTATTTTGGTAGGATTTTTCTTCAAATTAAAAAGCAATTTTGCCAGTGAGTAAAAAATTAAACATGGAAATTATAAAATTATTCGTACAAGATAGAAACAACGTTTAAACGGACATTTACATTTTTGTCCCGCATTGTACATCCTCCATCATAAAAACTACCACTTATTATTACATCATATTAACACCCACTTACATCTTGCACGGTGTTTCGTCACGTTCGAACTCAACCTTTTTCCGGTCGCACTGGCATAAGTCCCCCAAGCGGTCGGAAGGACAATCACAGATGCCGCATTGGTAGGTGCCAAAACTTGAGCAGGTCGGGCTGTTCTTTTCCTGCAGCAAAACGAGAATCTCACATGAGACGAAATGCTATATTAAATCTATTTACGAAAACGCACACTGTTTTAATTACCTGATTCCCAGGCTGTTCGCAGTCGCAGTCGCAAATCAATTCCAGGTTGACGGTTAGCACTTCACTCAGGCCAACAGGTGAAATTTGGACCCTTTGCAACCTGTCTTTGGGATCTTTGGGGCACGAAGTCACCTCAATAGTAACTTTATAATCAACCTATAACATTGTATACATGGTCAAATCTTTAGCAGTCAGAATTTAGAAGGCATGTGGTGCCATGGCACTACTCAACATCATATTCATTTACATTCAAATGATAGCTTTTTCCAACAAAGTTTCATAAGTTTGTTACAAGTGCAGTTAATGTCAACAAAGAAGTATTTAATACGTGCTTGATCGAGATGGCCAAAAACAAACTTTTGTTTAACATTAAAAATAAGTAAACCTACCGTGGATCCGAGCTTTAGTCCTTTGCAAATCGGTGTCTTTTCGAACCTTCCATTTGGGCTGAGAGGCAAAAAAAATTAATTATTTGGGGCACATCGGATTAGTTTGATTTTATGGATGAACCCGAAAATGCATGCTACAGTATACTTTTAAGTACCGGCTAGTTCTTTTCAGGAAAAGGTGAAATTTTTGGGCAAACTTGGACTAGACCTTATCTCAAATGTTTCTTACCATTTTACGTGTTCCAAATTGTGTTTTTATGTGTTTTCATTAACTAATTTATACAAAACATTGTTCATAAGTAACCATTGTAAGCCATGTTTCTGACCGTTCGATGACGTCTCAGAAAGATATTTCGGACATTGTGCATTATCAAAATCAGCGTTTCAAGACGGTCAGTTAGACATGTTTGATGTCGGGTAACAAAATTCCAATGAACAACATTTTTGGTCGTTTTCCACTACCTCGAGGGAATTTTTGAAATTTGCGGATTATAACTAAAATCAGCATTTCAAGACGGTCAGTAAGACATGT
Source organism: Megaphyllum sjaelandicum (assembly GCA_034698745.1). NCBI lineage: Eukaryota > Metazoa > Arthropoda > Diplopoda > Julida > Julidae > Megaphyllum > Megaphyllum sjaelandicum. The sequence goes on along the minus strand of JAQGBX010002044.1, from coordinate 19,570 downwards.
TGGACGACCTGGTTTTGTATTAAAATAACCGAGTTATGTTCAATACTCACTTCAGGCAGCTGGTCTGGTACGTCACTCGCACATTGCTGGGCGACGCATCCTTCAGTTCCACGGTGGAAGAAATTTTCTGCGAATTAGAACATCGTGTTAAACTGGTCAATTTGTTCCATTCTTTAAGTGGTTGGTGAGTTCAAGCCGAGATCGTAGGGTTTTCGAAATCTCATTTCATATGCACACCTTGTACTGCTCCTTGACGAGATCGACAATGTTTTCGGAATTACCAGCCAGTTCGCCGACAAACGATCCGTCGATGTATCGTCCGAGTTCCTCGAAGACTGGGAAGGCGTACTGGGTGACGGCAAACAGTACGTTCACTTTATTTTCCCGTACCTTATTCTTGATCTGGCTGACCGAGGGATAATCCTGAAAAACGATAAAAGCATTAAGAAAATCTAACAAACTAGTCAGAGAAATTGTGGCGAATAATTAAGGCGTTTCAGGGACATTTGTGAAACTACCGGAAACTTTTCATATCCGGAAACTCCAGACAAAAGATAAGAGGAACTCAATTAAAAAAATATCGCTATAAAAATAGAACTTTGTTATTGTTTTAGGAGAAATTGCAAAACAGTTGTAATTCACGCACTTGTCTTTCGCTCCAATCGTATTCTCCTTTGGTGTTGAGGTGACATTTGCCATCGTTCGGATCGATGAGACCACCCATCTAGAAATAAAATAGGAGTTTTTTTTGGATTAATGTCTTTTAATATAAATTGGTAAATAAGTGGTAAATAGAAAGGACATTTGAAAATTGATTACATTTGTACGAATTGGTAAAGAGAATTACAACTTTTGAAACTTTTGGAAAAAGGGATATTTTTGGGTGTAAAAAGTTGCAAATCCGTTTTCATAAAATACGGAATGATTGCGGTACCTTTCCGTCCCCAGCAGAATGGAAGCCAGCATCCGTGGCCACGACCAAGATTTTCCTAGCCTTGTCGCGCCAGCCAATCGCATCCTTGCAAACTACAGCTTGCAACATGGCGTCGAAGCTTCCTTCCGGCGTGTCCAGATTGCCGGAAATTCGGCTGTTGCGCACCTCTGTCTGCAAAAGCATGTACGATTTTAGTTTACAAGAAAAAAAATGCACATGACTTTACCGAAAAAAGATAATATCTTAGCACTTACTGCAAATTTGCTGGTATCCTCGCTCAGACGCATATGGTTGGTAAATCCGTAAGGGGCAGCACATCCGTTGCAAGGCGATATTAGTCTGCAATTTGAACATGTGAACAAACGAAATGCCATTTGTAATTCAAGTGCGCGTTGTGGTTAACATTTTGCAAAGTATATCATTGTTTCAACATTTTACAATGTGTTCCTGTTCCAAATTTCTGTACTTAGTTTCAAAACGTTAAAATGTGTTTCACAATTTTAGAACATGCAACAACATGTTATACTGTGTTTAAAAATGTATACCGTAGGAGATTTCCGAATTTCCGGAGTCAGGTTAAACTATATTCTATAAACCTCCATAGAGAATGAAACGTTTTTTCTAGGACACCTTTTTTTGGAAAAACCCAATTAAATATGCATTATTTGTTTTAAAGGTTTTCAAATTTGGATTTCATCGTTAAGATCTGAATTATTTTTGCGTATCTCAAAGAAAACGTTAGTTCTATCCTATAGTAGCATTTGTAAAAGTTTCACTTTATCGTACAAGTTCTAGACAGTCTAGCAGTTACTTACTGAGAGGGTACAACGCTGACAAATGGAGCCACTTTTTTGTCGACGAAAGAACCATACCCGAGTTGAAAATTCTTTGTGATGTTCCCCATAGTTTTTCCTGTCGATTATGAAACAAATTGGAACTTTAATATTAGAGAAATTCATTGGTTTCAAGTGAGAACTGTTTTAATGAAGATATTAGGAGTTTTATATACAGTGTGAGTCAGGTAAGACGGACCAAAAGCTCTTATGGCTCCTTGATGTCGACCACCGTGCAATGTTTGGTTGCTTTTCTGTAAAGTGCTATTAATTCAGTTTTTAATTCATTAATTCAGTTTTACAACACTAATGTGACTAGTTAAATGTGGTAAACACCAGAATGATATCCAAGGGGCAAAAGCCTGAGTATTTTTATACTGTATCTAAATGTTTCGTCACGTTATTGCCTATCTATGCTTACAGATTCATTCAAAAATCGGCTGGGTTTGGAAAGGATAAATGGTATAACTATGCCAAATATGTAATATTTGATATTCCTAGAGGTTCTATTCTTTTGTTAACATTTGATGGTCAACGTCATTTTTGGTCATTCTGACCAAAAAAAAAGCACATCCCTAATTTAAGCACGCTCAAATGGCACTTTACAGGAAAGTAACCAACCACTGCATGGTGGCCGACAACAAGGGGCCATAGGAGCTCTTGGTCCTTGTTACCTGACTCACACTGTATAAACTAAACTAAACATGAGACAAGCATGGATTTCTTCTAAAATTTACATTAGTTTGCAAGAAAATATGAATGGCACAAAATATACAAGAAATTTGGCAATGCTAAAAATTATTATATTTATACATGTAATTAATTCATAAAAGCCATGTTACCTAACAAACCACCAAGGGCTGCGAGTTTGTCCTTATCATCTCTCATGGAATTCGATAAGTCCATTAAGTAGTACAAGTCGACTGGGTAATCTTCCGCTTGCCGAAACTTTACAGAGAAAGTTTGGGGCGAATCTGCAATTTTTTTTAGAAACAAATCTTAATACAATAAAATACATATCAGAAATTTAAGTTAAAATGTAACTTAATCTATATTTAAGGGCCCAAGTTTTTAAAATACGAGTTTATCTAAATATGGTGTTTTATCATCTTTGCTTTTACAATAAAAATGAAGTTCATTTGTTGCTTTTGTGACTTGTGAGAATTATGTGCTTGCAAAAAGGTTAAATTACACGCGCTAAAACACGTCGAATATTTTTTTGTTCAAATCTCACCATATTTGTAAGGGATTTTAATAAGTTTCTGAATTAAAAGTAGGTGTCGCGTTTTTAACACGTGTCGTCTACTCAAAAGATTACGTATATTGGTCATCTTCTTGAAATTGTTTTATTTGTTTAAAAAATTGCAATTAATGAATTTTTTCCAAAGTTTACAAAACCGATTTTTCGAAATTTCAGGAATATATTGTCATACTTGGCTTGATTTTCATTGAAACCGCTTGAGGCATGAGTTGAACCATGTTTTGAACTGAAGCCCCAGCCTCACTTAATTGCATATTCTAAAAAAAATACAAAACAACATTTAAAATTTATTTTAAAACATCGGTGTACAATATATCTCTTAATTTCCAAATTAAAAGTTAAAATGATTCTGTCAAATGTATTTTCTTTTAAGTCTACAAAATTTAATTCAATTTCAAGGTTATTAACTCTAAAAGATGTTCTAGTTGCAGCATTTTCATTTTAGGAATCTCTATTGAGAAAAAATTGTTCAAATACAAATTGTTCGTATCAACGCAAGTTCCACGAAAGTTTACCTTATCAAAGTTGATCAACTCCTCAGGGTAGACTACATCAGGTCTAGGGCATCTAGCTTTGATTTTATCTAATATGTCGCACCTCGTTAGGGCACTCAGTGACGCGTTGCTATTTCCGGTGTAAGCTTTACACCAGGCGCAGGTTGGTCCTGCTGTTATACAACCGGAACACGTTTTCTGAGAATTGCATCTTGATTCAATGTCTAAATATATTCGAACGGTGAAAAAATGATGCATATATAATTCAAGGTACCGGTATTTCATTTTTTCATAACTGTTTCATTGTTTCACAAAATTCCGCAATTTATTTTCAAAGTAATTCTGTCCTTTTAAATGAACTTACCTTGGAATGATGCTTGGAGAAATAACATCATTAATACTATGGTCACTGACCAAATTGATAGACATCTGCAGTGCATTCTCCTGTTGAAACATAAATTTGAATGCATTTAAATGTGTTAGTTTATTACAAAATAAGGAAAAAAAATTAAATGAATCTAAGACCGAGTATAGAAGAGGTTGGGAAATTGTCAAAAAATGTTTTCCATCATAATTTCAATGAAATTTTCTATTTTTTTTTTTCATTTGCTCGTTAAAATTTTATTTTAAATTTACGATTTATTTCTAAACTATTTAAAACCAGATGGAAAATTCCAAAATCTTGTTTTGCGAAACAACAAAAGGAACAAAAGCTTCTGGAAATGCATAATATGGGAACGCCTAGTTTACTTAGATAGGATTTTGCAGCTCTGGCAATATTTCCGGTAACATTTTGAAATTTCCTTAGTTACAGAAAATTATGAAACTACCGGTTATTTAGTTCCCTAATTACAGCACGTTGCAATCGTTCGGGAAAGTGTTTTTCGAGCTAATTACTGTTAAAGAAACAGTAGACAATTTCCTAACTTTTAACACATTTATGTTAGCTTGTTTCGGTTGCTTACAGTAACCTAGTCGGAAATAAGCACGTCCTGTGCCCAAAAACAGACCTACAGTATAGAAAAGCATTAATTTAGTTTGGACCGGCTAAGTTTAGAAATATTTCTTGCAGCAACTTTACAATGTCATGCTAATGCTATTTTTCTTGTAGAAAGGTGCCAGGAATCCAGGATGAACATTTAGAAATGAAAAAAAAAACATTTGTTGTTACAAATTATAAACGAAAGAGATCTTAAAAACAAGGATTTCTAGTTGGTCCGAAATTGGTATAAGAAACTACTACCATGTTCTCTAATAACATTAATCTACATGATCTACAGTGTATTAGTGGTCGGTAGATAATAAGATACAAATAGTTAAACGACCATGTGTAGTAACTTTTAATTTCCGAAAACGTTACTTCCTACTTTCGGCTATTCTCAAGTTTTTTTAGGTGGGTACTCCTGGAAGGACCCAGAGGATTGTTGGTATTGTTGTTAGGTTGACTGCAGAGGGCAAGCTCTTTTTAATTAATTTTTTAAAAAAATACTAAAAAATTATATCGGCATTTCTCTATGCTCAATCTTTTTCCAATGTTTAAAATATATGTTTGAATAAAATTAAAATTGTTAATGCAATGCTTTAATTGTGTTTGTTTTATCCAGGACTTGAGAAAACCCGAATGTCGATCAGGCGTAACGTTGTCAGAAATTTAAAGTTTTTGCATTGTCGTGCAATTATTTGTATCTTATGCTTATCCTCAGTACAATCTATCTCGAATAAGTGAAACATGACTATTGAAACAAGTGGCCAAACCCTCTACTTTTGCCCTATGTTTTGTACGATAAATGAAATCGGATAAGTGAAAACCGTTTAAATGAAAAAGTCAGACAACTAAACATTTTTAATAAGCCTGAGGTGCACCATTTGTATTCAATCACACGCAGATAAGTGAGAATCGAATGTTTCAGTCTAAAATAAAGATTCGCGACTGCTACAGCCGACTTGTATTTTCACAACTCCCATTTATAAAAATTAATAATTTCTCTTTCTATTGCGAAGTATCTCATAAATCAAACGTAAATTTGTGCTCAGAGTTACAAACTACACTTAATTTCCTCAAGCAATGTACACTGTATATGTATTCATTTCGCTGTTGTTCTTCTGGTGAACAGAGAATTTCCTCAAATTGGTTTGATTTTATATCTTCCAAGTTAGAAAGAAGGGGGTGGATGGAAAAAAAATTGTCTATATACTGCCAAACTTGACAACACACCCTTCGAAATGATTGAGGTTTCACCATCAGTGTTAATAAGTACCAGAAATAGTTTGTGTTGTGCTTTTTGATATCTCAAATAAACTGTATAAAGGTGAGTGAAATTCTCATTTACATGTAGTAAGTTCCTATTCTACGAACGTTTTTGGGAGTCCCTACAGGCTCATAAAAAGCGGAGTCGAACGGAAGAATAAGAAGAACTAATGTCATGCCACAAAAATAAAACTCACGGCTCCGAGCATAAACAAAGCTAAAAATTCAATAGTAGCAACTTCTTGGTATGATCCTGATATTGAGAAACAATTTCAACCTGTTGGATCTTCATATGACTATAAATTGATGTTTTCCTTGTAAAAACTTTGTTTAATTGTAATAAATACTTGTTTAAGAGACTAAGATATTAAATTACCCCTTAATTAATTATGTTCTGTTAAACTGACCTAAAACAAGCTGTTGTAAGCAAAATTCTCACATGTGAAAAACCGGATAAGTGCAACAGTTTTCCTTACCCAGACGGATTTTCATTTACTATTCGAGTTCGACTGTATTTGGATTTTTTTTTCAACCGTTTTCCTTAAACGTTTCTGAATTTGATATGCAATTTTTTTCATTTTACCGCAAATTTGCAAAGAAATAGCTCGTGGGATATGCATGAGGACTCCAAGCTGCCCCATAACAGCCAGAGAAAAGCAATACCGGTAGTTTAGTTTGTATTTTGGAATTTCTGGGCGGCTTTGGTAAACGTTTTAAAATTTTATAATATTTTTTCTAAATTTTGTGCAAATCTGTAATTCACAATTTTATCTGGCTATCTTAGCCGTAAATTATAACGCGCGAATTTCTGGTAAAACAAGAGTTCTAACAGAACTAATTACAACAATTGTCATAGAAAAACATAAGAGCGAGTGCGTTTTTTCTATTTTTAATGCATTTTGGTACGGATTCTAAATGATCCTTAATTTATCTTTCATGGGTGGTTCGAGATAGTATTGTTAGGCACCAAGATGAACAAGCCACGGCGAAAATTGACTGAGAAATCCATCACAATCTAATTCTGAAGTGATTAGGATTCAGGGTGTTCTGAATCTTTAATCATTTCAACAAAGTATAAATTCAAGAATTCAGGTGTTCTGAATCCTGAATGATATCACCAGGTATAAAAATAAGAGTGATTCTAACCTTTTAATTCCGCAGGATTGGTAATCCTTAATCATTTATCCGAAGTCAACTATGGCACAATTTTAACGTAATTCTTAAATTGTCCTGTCACGCATACATATCTTAAGTTGATCGACCAATTTGTACTGTTGAGCGGATGGAGAATGTTGGTTAATAAACAAGTTGCCTCGATCAGCGTTACGATATTGCAAAGGCCGGTTTGTTGCATCCTATGTTTGGAGAAATCTAACCTTGCTTGTGCCGAATTTCCGGATATGTATTTCGCATGGCTTTCGTTTAAGGTGGGGAGGGAAGTGTGTCACTGACGAATAAACCTGCTCACGCCTCTGGTTTGATGACTAACTTGTTTTTTATTGATCATTAAATCCGTTTAAAAGAACGAAAACCAGGCCTGTTCCTTTACTAATTTCGACAAAAACATTATATAAAAATCAAGATGTCGGAAATGCGGCAAATTTACTAGAAAACTGGTTCCCCATTGTTAAATATGTGCTATATTCACTGAAATTTGCTCCAAGATTAACGAGGCTGGCAATTTGATCCCTCGGTTATTATTACACATAATGGCAACAGCTGTTTTATAGTGAATTCGTTTGTTTCTATTAATTGTAAAACAACATAGAGAGTTTATAATTCAAGATGGCGGCCAAGGGGACCTTTGCCGTCGAACGTGTTCTGTCCAACGCCTTGATTACAATTTTACTATATTTAACTAAGTATGATTCGTGCAAATATTGAAAACAAGTGTATTTTTAATGACGTTTTTAGATTTAAAAAAAAAATACATGCACATGTATCTTAAAATTTTGCAACATTTTTATTTTTTTTGGTCAATTCTCCTCGGAATTTTTTTCTATTTTTAATTGAAATGTCCAGTTCTCCTTTATGTTTTAACAGAATTGCCAAACATTTTGCAACATTTTTCTGCATTGATATAGAAATGCGAGAGTGTTTTAAAAATTGTTGAAAAAAAAAATGAAGAAAAAAATACGAATTTTACCATCTTTATTAAGCAAAATGTGTTAATGTGATTCACTAGAAGGCTAATTTATTGAAGCAATTAATTCAGAAAATCTTCTCGTATTTTAAAATACAATGAAGGAAAATGGTGGGTAAATTTTTTTTTTGGAATATTTTCTACAAATTGTTTTGCAACCTAAATGAGGGGAAATTTATCAGCATTAGCAGTATTTTATACTTTATGTATTATCTAGACATTCAGGAATTTTCCCTTTTATAGTCATATACTGTAAGTAACCCTCATGAGGAACGTCATGTTTAAAAAAGAAAGCAGTCACTTTCGGTTGGGTAACTTAGGTTGGGCAATCCTTTGGATCATTGCCAGTTAAGATTCACCTGTGATTAAATCCTCTACGATGCCTACTCACGTTTCTTATAGTGTAGTTAATAATGAGTCATGCCATAACCACGTACAGAATTGATCCTGTTGACCCAAAGTAACTGTTACGTCATCATGACGCCACGACTTGGCATACGTCTACTTTTGCAATGATCTCTAAATGATATTGGCTTGGCGCGCCATCTAGGTGCCTTTTAAGGAAACTTAAAAAAATGCGTCATAATATACATTATACAGATTCCGTAATCATGCCATTATCACGTGACATTTCATTCATAGCATTGGGGAAAAAAATACCCAGAGGTACGTTCTTTAATTTTGTTGAATCGATAAAAAAAGAGCGCGTGAATCATGCTCATACGCAAATTTGTTTAAGGTCCATCTACAGACTAATGAAGTAAAATTACATGACTTCTTCCATCGAAAGAATAACTTTAAAAAACTGATGGATATGACGTCATTTTTCACGCGCAAAGAATTCATTCGAATCACGAACGTTCTGCTTTTTAATCTTATATCACGGATTCTTTATTCATATTTTGCATCAAAATTCTTCTTTAGTGTTTATAGAAGTTTTCAAAATAATGGCGAGGCGTTTGAGTAGTTCTGGTAGCATACCATCTACAGAGCATCATGTCGTGGTACAGGTACATAGCAGCGTCGAAGTTTGCTGTAAGAAACATCAGGGATCTATGGCTAGTTCAGACGACGGAAATGAGGAAGGCAGTGAGTCGGATTTAGAAGAATCTGGTAAGAACGTTCCACTACTAAATAAAATAATTTCAAGCCTCATAAATTACAGATGCTAACATTTTCGGAAATTTTCAACGATAATGTGGCTATACAAATTGTAACATTACGAGCAGGAACTTATAGATCGCCTTAAATATATCAAGAAATCGAGCATTTCGTGGTATCTGGTGACGTCATGTTCGACATCACGGTCTATTTGTTGGCCATTAGTCGAATAAATTTTCAATCATGGCTTAAATTGACGATTAAAATAGTCATTCTTAAAATTAAAATAACTAATTTAGTCGTTAATCTTCAATCCTATTAAATGAATGACTATCCATTTTTTTTATCCGAAGTTTTGAGGCTTAGAACCCTGTCAGCCTTCCCTTTGTGGGGGTCATGCCGACTACCCCCTCCCCCTTCTTGTTGACCTTTTTTTCTGAATGATTTCCAATTTTTGTCAAAGGTCAATCGCCTGATGGGCAAGTCGTCGAGTACAATTGCGATGCTCCGTATAACGAAGAATGTGTTGAGGAACCTCTGGCTACTACATCAGTTACTAACGGATTGGAGCTCAACGATTCCGATTCGGAGAAGCTGAGTGACGTGCAAGCAATGACCAGTTCGCCAGATAACTCTCCCCATCTTAAACTTGGCCACATTTCTGTTGGGCAAACAAGACACAGCCAAATTGTGACACATCTTGTTCAAAACATCATATCGACGGGAGGTCAGCTTCACGCACAATGGACACGAGGAGGCATGCAGAGAGGAACACCAAAAACACCCAGAAGGCGACAAACGTAATGTTTTGAAACTAACAAAATACAGCGTATTCCCGAACGTCCGGGGTCGGATTAACCATGCTCTTTTTTAAAATGCTAATAACAACAATCCAATTTTTTTTTATAAAATGTACCATTTTAAATAAACTAAAGCCAGTCATTGCTATGCTCGTATAAACAATCTAGCCAAGAAAAAATTGTTCTTTATACTTTAGAAAGTATTATATTTTTTATAACGATCCAATTTTTACAAAGGGTAATTTTTCCAAACAAAGGGTAATTTATTATCAAAGAAACCAATCCAATGTATGCGGAAATTAGTATTAATTGATGCAATTCTGCAAGATTTTCCACGAAAACCCAAACTATATCAATTTTTTTTAAAACGAAATCATTTAACTGTAGTTAAGTTCGTTATATTGTAGGCCTAATATTATTACATTTTTTGTTGAAACAAATGCAATTCTAGTAATAATGATTAAATTATCCAAAATTCGACACTTTCTGTTAAATAAAAGAGATAGTTTTTTCAAAAATATAATAAAAAAACACGACCATCGAGCAAACGATTATTTTTTTCTTAAACAATGGACAATTCATATTTATCCCCACAATTAAATCGTAGAAACCTTGCATACATTTATGAAATAATGTAATAGGTTTGCTTGTCATACATCATTGACAAGTTGTCATTAAACATAAGTGTGCCTATTTCTAATTTTGGTATATATTGGAGAAACTTTATTTCCAACCTCTCGAATGGATAATCGGGAACTTTTGGTAATATTTACGTATAATGCATTGCTAAATATCCAATCTAAACATTAACTTCAATGTATTTCAAAGTCATTTGTTCGAAACAAAATGTAATTTGTTTTTCCTAAACATTTGCATTTTAAATACATTCAAAATGGCTCGCAATACATGTGTAATACGGTTATCTATTATAGGCATCCCTCAACCATTTCGGTAGAGCACAGTAAGGCAACGCAGGCTGATCTGCAAAAAGAAAGAGATAAAAAATTAATGAAGGACGAGGCTGCAAAACTGCAAAAAGAAAGGATTGCAAAACTGGAACAGGATCTGGCCGCTAAAGAGGAAGGCGAAAACTCGGCAAAGCAGCTGAAGAGGGCTGCGGAAAAGCAGTTGAGCGAAGAGATTGCAAAACTGCGAAGGCAAGAAGAATCGAGGCTGGAGATCGATGAACAGGCAAGGCGTCAGAAGGGAAAGCTGGAAAAGCTGATGACAGACGTGGTGACTCAACAACAGAATGAAAAAGAAGCAAAAAGGAAAAAGGAGGAAGCTATGATGCTACTGGCTGAAGAGGCTGATCAACTGAAAAAGGAGGAAGACGAGAAACATCAAATAGAGGCGGCATTGAACGAGCAAATGGAAAAGGCAGCCATGGTGAAATCGGCTCTGGAACAAAGTGCGCAGGAGGAGGAAGTAGCGAGGCAACAGAAGGAGGAAGCTGCAAAACTGCTGGGTCAAGAAGCCCGAAATTTGGAAGACGACGAATTGGCTAAGCAGGAGCTGGATGAAGCCACCCGAGCGCATTTGGAGAAGTTGGACAAATTGCAAAGGATGCTGGTTGACAGTGTTAAGACGGAGGAGGAAGTGAAGTTTCAAAAGGAGAAAACAGCCAGGCAGCTGGAAGCAGAAGCCGAGAAGCTGCAGAAGGAAGAAGCATTCCGGAAAAAAATAGAAGAAGCAGCAAAGCTGCAGAAGGAAAGAACTGACCAGGTGCAGAAAGTGTTTGCAGCCAAGCAGCAACAGGAAGTAGCTGCGAAGCAAGAGAGAGAAGAAGCAACTCGGAAGTTGCAGAAGGAAGCCCAGAAGCTTCAGCAACAGGAAAAAGAGAAGCGACAAAGGGAGGAGTCAGCGAAGGCGATGAGGGCAAGGGCATTGAAATTACGGCAGTTGGTCAAGAGCAAGACACAGCAGGAGGAGAGCGCTAGACAGGAGAGAGCAGCAGCTGCTCGACAACTGGAGGAGGGAGCGGCTAAGCTTAAGGCCGAGGAGGACGCGAGGAAGCAATTGGAGAAGGCCATGAGGTCCAAGAAGGAGAAGATCGAAGGGTATCAAAGGGAGCTAATAGATAAGACACGACTGGAAGATGCTGCTCGCAAAGAGAAGGACGCCATTAACAAGCTGCTTAAAGAGGAGATGGCGAATCTGCAGAACGAGGAAGAGATTCGGAAGCAAAAGGAGAAGACGGCAAATGAGTTGAAGAATATTACAGCGCAGCTACAGGCCCTGTTGGCAGAAAAAACAAACGAGGAGCAGGAGGCCAAGAAGGAGAAGGAGATGGCAATCAGGCGTCTTCAAGCCGAAATTGCGAAGCTTAAGGCCGAGGAGGCTAACATGCAGAAGAGAGAGGAGGCTGTGAGGGCGCAAATGGAAAAGACGGACCAAGTGGAAAAGATGCTGGCCGAAAAGCAAAAGCAGGAAGCAGCCACGAAACAAGAGAAGGATGCCGCAGCTCGGCAATTGTGGGAAGATGCCAAGAAGCTGCAACAACAGGAAGAAGAGAAGCGGCGAAGGGCGGAGGCTGCAAGGGCGACGAAGGCAAGGAAGGAGAACTTCCAAAAAATGGTTGCACGCACGGCCCAGCAGGAGGCGCACGCAAGGCAGCAGAAGGCGGCAGCTGCACGAAAATTTTGGGAGGGAGCCGCAAAGCTGCGAAATGAAGAGACCGTCAGAAAGCGACTGGAGGAGTTAACGAGGGCCCAGAAGGAAAAGGTTAATAAATACAAGAAGGAGCTGTTGGACAAGGTACGACAGGAGGAGGCCGCTCGCAAGGAGAAGGAAGCCATCGCTAGACAGCTGCAGGAGGAGACGGAGAAGTTGCAGCGTGAGCAGGAGATTCAGCAGCTAAAAGAGAAGGAAGAGAGGATGATGAAGGAGAGGGCAGCGCAAATGCACAACCTGATGGCAGAGAAGACTAAAGAGGAGGAGGTAGCCAAGAGGGAAAAGGAGGCAGCAGAGAATCAACTCCATGCCGAAAATACCAAGCTGCAAAACGAGGAGGATGCCTTGCGGAGGACCTTGGAGGCTGTACTTGCGCTGACTGAGAAGACAGACCAAGCAAAAAAGATGCTGGCAGAAAGGCAGCAGCAGGAAGTAGCCGCTAAAAAAGAGAGGGAAACGGCTGCACTGATGTTGCGGGAGGAAGCTAGGAAGCTGCAGCAACATGAAGAGGAAAGGCAGCGAAGGGAGGAGGCCTCGAAGGAGTTGAGGGCAAGGGCGGAAAATTTCCAGCAGATGGTTGCGCAAAAGGCACAGCAGGAGGAGAACGCCAAGCGGGAGAAGGCAGAAGCTGCCCGGCTACTGCATGAGGGGGCCGCCCAGTGGCAGGATGACGAGGCCGCGAGGAAACAGGTAGAGGTGGCCATAAAAACCAAACAAGAACAAATTGAAATTTACCAGAGGGAGCTAAAGGAGAAGGTTCGGCTGGAAAATGCTGCTAGCAAGGAGAGGGATAACGTCGCCAAGCTACTACAGGAGGAAATGGAAAGGCTGCAGAACGCGGAGCAGATCTGGCAGCAGAAAGAGAGGGAAGCTAGAATGCTGATAGAGAGGACAGCGCAGATAAAGAACATATTGGAAGGCAGGGCGAACCAGATGGAGACGGCCAAGAAGGATAAGGAGGAGGCCGCGAGGCAGCTCCAGGCCGAGAATGCGAAGCTGCAAAGCGAGGAAGCTGCCAGGCATAAGACGCAGGAAGCAGTATCAGCGCAGAAGGAGAGAACCGAGAAGATGCACGAACTGTTGGAAGCCAAGCAAAAGCAAGAAGAAGCGGCCAGACAAGCAAAAGAGGAGGCTGCAAGGCGCCTGAAGGAGGAAGAGGCTAAACTGAAGCAGGAAGTAGCTCTGATGGCGGAGAAGAAGAACGCTGTCCGACAGCAAAAGCAGAAGTACACCAAACTTCAGAAAACCCTGATATTCATGGAGCAGCAATTGGTGGGGATCAAAAGACAGATTACGGAGACAGAGAAGCTGCTGGGTGAGGAAGAGACTATCCTGAATCAGGAAGATGCGGCCAGGGCTGAACGAGAACAGGCTGTGCTTCAGCAGCGGGAAAAAATGCAGAGGCTACAGCAGGTGATGAGAGCAAAGGTGGAGCAGGAGGCCGCGGCCAGGCTGCAGAAGGAAAATGCAGCTAAACTGTTGCAGACTGAAGAGGCCCGGCTGCGGAGGGAGGAGATCAATAGGCGGCATGGAGAGGATGTGACGAGGATGCAAAGAGACAGGATCGAAAGGCTGCAAATGGAGCTGGCCGCCATTGCGCAGCAAGACGAGGACTTCAGAAAACAGAGGACAGATGCCGCACGGCGGCTACAAGAGGTGGCTTTGAAACTGAAGCAGGAGGAGGCCCTTAGGGCGCAGCTAGTGGAAGCGGCCGCAAAGCAGCGCCAGAAGACGGAGGCCCTGCGCGAAGCACTGGCTGCAAAGGTGCAGCTTGCGCAGAACGCCACAGCACAAAAGTGTAAGGCTGAGAAAGATCTGGAGGAGGAGTGCAAAAGACTAAGACAAACAGAGAAGGCTGCCAAAGAACAGGCTGACAAGTTGGCCATGTTGCAGAGGGAGGAAGAAAAGAGGCGGAGGGAGGAAATAAAAAGACGGAGGGAGGAAGAGGAAAGAAGGCAAAGAGAGGAAGAGGAAAGAAGGCAAAGAGAGGAGGAAGAAAGACTTCAAAGGGAGGAGGAAGAAAGACTTCAAAGGGAGGAGGAAGAAAGACTTCAAAGGGAGGAAGAAGAAAGATGGCGACGAGAGGAAGTAGAAAGACAGAAAAGGGTGGAACATTGTTACAAGCAAAGGGAAATCATAGAAAAAATGCCTTCTGAGGTGACTATATATAGAGCGAAGATTCCGAATTCTCATAATTTGTGCTTAAATTAGAGGGAGCAAGTTGGAGGCGGAGGGGAGGAAGGAAATGGCCTTACTTTTTGTCTTCGAACTGTAGAAACATGATCCATTTGATAATGCATATTTTCTGCAATGAATTGCAATAAATGTTATCTGTCATTTATGCAAATACATGTGCATGGCGCACAATATATTTATATGGCCATATATCATCTTTTCTTCAGGGGAAAAATTGCTGCCGTTAAATGAAAAAAATGAAAAAAATCGAATTGCATGCAGGTGTACTTGAGATCCACTCTTTGGAAAGATTGTGAAAAAGGGCTAAAAGGGATATAAAACCTACTCTTATATTACCGAAGATTGAGAATTTGCCGCTAGACAGTGATAATACTGTTTATTATTATTATTATTATTATTATTATTATTCATTCAGTCGTGGCCGACCACCGGAGACTTTTTTTCATGATTTCCTATCTAGCCACATTTAATGGGCCCATCGATCCCAAGTTTAGTCAAAAATGCAACTTAAGTCAAAAACTCTTTTAAGTTTCCATACTATCTCTTATAACTTACAATAGTATGTTGTCTTTTTCCCCGAAACAGGACATTAAGGACGTTAACGCGACAGCATCAACAACCTCGCAAGTGACTGTGCAAGTGATAGTTTCCACCACTTCCACGGAACTAGTGCAAGAAATGGAGTCTGAAGCAGAAATGGAAACGGTGAATTTTCCAGAGAGAGTAAAAGTTTTAAAAAACAGCAAAAAGTCTTTGGAGGTCATGCCCGGCCTTGTCGCATCTCTATCTGAAAGCAGGAAGGGCAAGGCCAAAGTCATGGCCGTTAATTCACCCTTCCACCAAGACCATCATCATCATAGCCATCATCACCACCTTGAACATGAAGCAGCAAGTCCCGAAGACGATTTCAGCATTTGCACTATTTCCAAGAGCAAAGTGTCTGGTAACGACATGAGTAGCAAGCATCACGTTCATTCTCACACTAGCTTGCGCAAACACCCATCAAAATATACCAAGAAGGACTAAATCCCCAGATCTGGAAACCATGACCCCTTTTGAAAGCTGTGAGTCAGTCAAAATTTTCCAAAATAGTCACTGCGTTTCCTTAGAAATTTCAATTTTATATGAAAATAAAATTCTTCATTCACAAAATAAATTTCAATGATGAAGGAAATCGCTCTACAGAGGATTTGTGCCTTAACCTGATGACTAAGACGCACACCTATGGCACTGAGAAAGCAGCTAGCATACAGTACTGAGTACATCGTACATCATAAGTTATAGAAGATGGTATACATCTGCAATATTATGTGAAAGGACATTTTGGTAAAATGTTCATAAAATTGTATTATAATTTATTTTTTCAACATTCCTTGTTAGGTTTAAATTATATTTGAACTTCTGCAATACATTTCTAAATAAGAAATCTTTTCTTTTTAAAAAAAAAACACGTTAAAATCTCTTTCAACTCATTGTGAAATGTGACATTAACTATTTTAAAGCAAAATATATTTATTACTGGTTGCGTAATTTATTTCGCAGCATATTTACAAAATTTTACTACAAAGAGTAGGACATTTTTAAAATTGATGACGTCATTCAAATGTTGAGTCTAGAATTTACATTTTCTAAATAACATCATTTATCTTTGAACTGCACTTTTCTCTGAAAACTACTGCAATTAAATTATAACTTAAAATTTTTTTAAAAAGAAATTCAACTAAAAAGCAGGGCACATAAATGAAGCTTATTTCATTAAATATGATTTAGAAATGTCTTGGTTACAAATAACAAAATAATTTTACAATTAACATTCATAGATTGACTTCAACTTTCTCAAATGGAAATTTAAGTATTGAAAAAAATGTAAAATTTGCTAAAAAAAAAAAGGGACATGATTAAAAAGTGGTAGAATACCTGAATTACAACATAATTGTTAATAAGACAAACGCTACGCTATTATGGTCAAATATATACATGTAGGTCAACTTATGGCATTAAGGACCAACCATTGGATTTTATTTCAACCGCCACAGTTAAAAATACTAGCCGTAAAACCCGGCGATTCCCGGGGTAAATTAAAGCCCGGGGAAAGAATGTCCTTTTTGAAAGACCCCTAAGCCACACACACGTCCTTTTTTGAACGACCCCTAAACCGCACACACGCACACACACGTACTCTTTGAATGACCCTAAGCTGGACACACTTTCTTTTTTGCCCTGAGCCAGCCACACACACACACTCGCATTCAAAATGTCCGTCTCCCCTACGCGCGACATGAGAACGGAGGCGTTTTCTTATATATATATATATATATATATGGAAGATTATGTATAATATGTGATTATAATTAAATTTTAAATATAACGTGGTAAAATATTAGAAATTAAAAAAAATTAAAATGGGTATATTAAAGTTAAGTGATCCATTATATCCATGACAATTTTTAGATGATCGGTCGAGGCATAAATTAAGTTGCGAAATTTTTGCCAATTTGTCAACGCCAACGTAGAGAATTAAACAATAAATTAACACTTTGAAATTCCCCATGCGTTAATTATATTTTGACTAAAAAATTATTTTTTACATTTTGAGTGTTGATCACAAGATGCATGCCGTTCTTTGAATTGGAATAAATTTGATGATCAACTTTGAAAATTTAGAAGTCCAAATTCTTTGAAAAAATTCGTTGAAAGAACTTTCAAAGATATTTAATTTGATGATTAAAAATACAGTATCTTCGAAATAATTTCCACTGAAAATTGTTGATTCCAACCGTATAAGCCAATTTTTCGTGACTAAAAAGAATTCCCCAGAAGCATGCATAACTGTTGGAAACTTCCGAAGTAGGACTATACGTTTTAGCTCTCATTTACAGGTGTAACTACGGTGCCCGGACTGCAACGGGAATTGTCTGCATAAGTTTACGCACGCCAAAATAAAAGTATCCAACGAAGGTAAAAAATACATAGCACAATTTGTCGAATCTTTATTTGATATTATTTTCAAGCTGATGTTATGCCTTATAGTCTGGTGCAAGAGGCTCTTTGGTGGTGCCAAAATTTGAAAATATAACTGTAACATTAGAAAAATACATTTATTTTCCGCAGGTTTTTGATTCATTATCTCTAAGAAAGATTTGTGCTGCAAAGACCTAATCTAAAACAAATTTTCGATAAAAAACAAAAACGAAAAGTGAATTAAAATCAGATCATTTTCTGTATTTTAATCAGCGGAGGTCAATTTAAAAAATGGCAAATCGTTGTTTTAATTAATCAGGCTTATGACGCGTTTCATTAAAAGCGTGGATTTTTAACTGAAGGATGTGACGTCATTCTTCACGCGCAAAAAATCCATACAAATCACGCGCGTACCGCTTTTCTTCTGAAGCGTTTTCCATGGATTTCAATTTGAAATTTGTCTTCAAAATTCTGCTTTTGTTTCTAGCTATATACATAATAATGGCCAGGTTCTTGCGTAATCTGGGCTGCTCGCCATCAACGGAACGAATGTCGGTAACGACAGACAGCGAAGTCGAAGTTTATACTCTTTGTGAAAGGCATTATGGATCCATGGAAAATTTGACAGACAAAAGTCAGGAAGGGTTAGAGAGGTCTTACCGAAAGCATGGTAAGAGCGCTCCAGAACAAAAGAAGTTCAAGCTTCGTAAATACGATGCAAAGATTTTCGGAACCTTATAATGTAAATCGAAAATAAACTCCAATAATACATGTATTAGCACTAGGGATGTTGAACATTTCGTGCTGTTTGGGGACATCGAACGTTTGGTAATTTAGTTTGGATTTTTCATGAATTCAATTGGAAATCTTTTGTATGCTCGTACATGTATACTCCTAACCATTTCCCCAAAACATTCTCACAATATGTTCATGATGGCATGTAAAATATATATTTACGTCCATATTTGCCTATAATAATTAGGGGATCGAGGGCTTATGGGGCTACCTTAAGGGACAATTGCATTTTAAAATGTTGATAATGAACATATTGTAACATTTAACAATACACAGAAAGCATGTGGTGTTAAGCTGTCCTTCAGTTAGATCATTCAACCCCTAGTTTAGCGCATTCCCAATATTTGTTATGGCCCATTCAGTATTATAGCGATGTTAGCTCCTCTCCCCGTCGATACGTTATGTCCATAAACCTGAAGTTTTTTGAATACCGTAACACTGAATATTTTTTTTGAATAACCCTCAATTCCTATCAAACAGATCAAGAGTATGCTGATGATCAAGTTTCCAGGAGGAAACGAAGAGACGCCTATGATAAAGATGGTTTTGATGAATCTCCGTCAGCTAAAGGCGGCCCTGGGCTCACTGCATCTAATCTGGAGACACTGCTGGGTGGTACTGAAAAACGATCATCAAGAAACAGACCAAGTTCGCCAGAGACCACCGCTAAGCTTAAAAGTCGCCAAAGAGCATACGACGATGTTGAAGGAAGTCCTGAGCTCAGCACTAAGGAGTTAGATGACCGGCTTGGATCAAAGAGAAGTCCAGAGACCACCGCCAAGCTTAAAAGTCGCCAAAGAGCATACGACGATGTTGAAGCAAGTCCTGAGCTTAGCTCTAAGGAATCAGATGACCGGCTTGGATCAAAGAGAAGTCCAGAGACCATACAGCCTGAAGATACCCGCAGGCCTTCGACTAAGTCTAAAAGGTTGAGTAAGACCTCTGAAACGCTTCCTGACGACAGTACTTCTGGTCTGGATACTATCTCGGACGTTCCCTTGCGAGGACAAGCATCAACAGCTAGACGGCGTGAATTGTAAGTGTTTAAACATATGGGTACGAACACAACAAAACTTTTAAATTAAGAATGATTCTCACCGACCACTGGCGCCAACTAGCGGGCAACCAATT
>JAQGBX010002043.1:0-21951 GCA_034698745.1 Megaphyllum sjaelandicum | reverse complement strand
ACTAAAAACCCGGAAAAATACCGGACAGGGTCGCTTAGTGGCATTGCCGACGCTATACCACTAAGCGACACTTGTTGGCAAGCGACTGGAATAAGCTTCAACGTGAATGTACCCAAAACATTGAATAACTTGACTTTGCGATACGGGGTATACAGTATATCCATCCCGTGCAGTGCATGTTATTTATTAATTTAAATGTCAGGCATGCATATTAGTTTACCAGCGTCAAACCAATCCGTCAATTCAATTCAACTCAGTATACCCTCAGTCAGCAACTACCGTACCTATAAATGCCATACGGTATAGATAGGGGGGCGAGCCCATTTTCAGGAGAAAGCTACTGAAAGACAAATAGAATTTGTCGCAAATCTATAAGCGTTGTTGAATAGAAAATATATAAGCCTCGTTTTGAAAAAGTTCAGTTTCAACGAAAAAAATGTAGCTTATATAGAAAGTGTAAGGAGTGGGCTTTTAGCTATGAACACCATTAAAACGGAGCAATGGACTACTCATATCTGAACAGTCCATTGCTCCGTTTTACATACATGTATATTGTCAGAACATTGTTGGGATATGGATCATGCGGGGAGACGTGCGCACTTACATGAATATATAGAGTGCATAAACAGTTGTACCAAGCGCATATCCCATTAGTACACGTGCATCTCGGTTGACTTTTGATGAACGTCAAATTCAAAAGTCCATTATATGCATTAATCAAAATGTAAAGAGTGGATTCATGGTTAGCATGCAGTTGCTCGGAACGAGTTCGTCATATAATAATAAAAAATGCTTTATTCCAGTTTAGGAAAAGGCATAGAAGGGATGTATATAGACATCACTTGCATCTACCCCATCAGAATGCAATCACAATATACAGTCAGAAAACTTAGAAATACATGAAGTGTGTACAATAGGAGATAACTCAGAGGATTCTGGTAGAATAATGTGCGAGATATAGTACATGTATATGGCACAACGTGTTATTTACTGGAAAACTAGATGTTAAAACAATTTCTGGAAAGAACTGGTCGAAAATCGATTTTAACTTGAACATCATAACACTTGATCATCAAAAAATCAAAAGCCAAAAACGCTTGAATTTCGTTTCATGCTCTAAACCCGTTGCTTCTCAATGAGTTGTAGAGGGTCGTTCATTAATGAATTATTAATGGATATTTGATTTAGACGTTTGTCAAAACTCAACACATGTATACTATAGTGCATCTCTTTGCATGCATTTCGCTATATATATAGGGTTCTGACATTATTTTGTACGAGTATATATGCATGCATGCATCAGTATAAGTCCATTGCTCCGTTTTAATGGTGTTTCTAAAAGCTCATGAGTAGACGAGCAACGTCGCATCTCAAATAAAGCTGGTTTGCATATTGGCGCCATGCACTTGAAGCGCGCTGTTAGCGGTCGAGGTCTTTTTAATCGCTACTCATTAAATTAGGATTAAAAGGGATTTTTAGGAGATTTTCGGGGATTTGAACGGGGCTTTCACACTTTCTCCCTTTTCGAGATTTTCGTTTAAAGAACACTCGGATTTATAAGAGGTTTAAGCCATTAATCAGACTTGCAGGGAATAGATTTAATCGATCCATTTATACGCTTAGCAACGTCTCTTCCTAAAAGATACACACGACGCCCCGGTGCTTTGCCAATTTGCTTGCCAGAATTTTAAGATCTACGCATTTTTTCGTGTAAAACATTATATAGGCCCTTAAGGACACTAGGAGACGAGCATCGGAAGCGGCAATTTAAGCTAGGTTAATGGCTGCTGGGAATGCCCCTTGTCTCTTAATGTCGCCACTTTCGCCAAACAAGATGGTCGGGACATACAGTATTAGGTAACGTGCGGGGGGTTAAAGGTTAATTGCGTTGCATGTAAAAGTGTTTTGCATAACTGGTGTCGTCTCTACTTGGCAAATTGAAGGCAAAGGCGAAATGATGATGCGTTTATACTATCTACGAGACCTTATATAAAATGGCACTATATAGAAAAGGCACACGTCTTCGGTTTAAGTGGAGGAAACCCCTTGAGAGAGTCTAGTGCATTGGGCGAGGTGTTTCTTAGCCTTTCTTGGCAATCCACATCCGCCGCAGATTTACCCTCTACATGATAGTGTGTCTGATTCCCACTGGGCAGAAAAGTGGCCATTTTCTGCTTGCTGCTCGAGCTTCAATTTGGGACTTTGTGCTTGCGGTAGACGGCGCTGCCACGTATCCGAATTTCTGTTTTCTGAAACTCTGGAAAAGATTCTGTAGTCAAGCAGTTTTTACTGTAACGTCAAGTTACATGTATATGTCAATGAAGCATTTTAAGGTGGGGTTAAACCCAAAGCCGGTACACTGTAATGATAAAACTATAAGAAGATATTCTGTTAGATAAATATCACTAACTCGTGAATGGTTTTTGTTGTTGCTCCAAAGTAGAAATCTTAATGCTGCTTTTCCTCTGAGGGTCAACAATTTTCAACTCTCCTCTTTTGTTTTTAACAAAATAGAATAGTGTATGACAAACATAGAAAAATGAACGTGCGCTATTTGAGGTTGCATTTTTTCTTATTATTAAACTTATTTATTACAAAAAATCAACGTGAAAATTAACAAGATTTGTTAATCTTTGAGGAAAGGCAATATTAACGTTTCTACCCTGCGTTAGAAAAAAAAATATTCACGGATTAATATATATAAGATTTTTCTAACAGGGTATTTTCTTAGATTTAATCATTACCGGTAAATTGTTTAACATCGACGTAATGAGTTTAGATTAACATCGAAAGACACAAAATTGGTCCATCTCGTGATCTTGCGGAATGTTCAGTTTTGAAACTCGAAAAACTACCTGATGCACCCATGTTTATAGATATACATGTATTACATCCACCACCACCTGCAAGTCTGTATAGTGCACTGCCCTGGCCATGGGTATGCTGATACCGGTAACTATAATGAAAAAGAAAGTAAATAAATATCTCGGGCGTCTTGGACCTACATCTCGCTATACATGTAGATACCTTGTTGACATTTAATCCATTTATAGTGCATGCAGAATTATGATGGTTGGATTAGAGGTACAGTGTACTTGATATTTGCCTGCAAATTTAAAAAAATACTGAACGTTTTTATTGGTGTATATTTGACGTACAGTGTACATTCTCTTGGCCTGCATGCATGCTCTTATCCAAGATAAGGAATCCCTCGAATGCATGAATTCCAGTAAGGAAAAACTTCAACTTTATTTTAGACTAAACACCTAAAAGGAAACTGTGTATAGAAAGGTTTTCAGTTTGCATATTTTAACAGAGGCTTCAAAAACTAAAGCCATAGAAAAAGTCATAAATTACAGCGCGCACGAAGAAGAACTCAATTTGTTCTTTTTCATCGCTTTAACATTGCTTTATATAAGATTTATGTTGGCATCTCCCATGATCTCTGTACTTTTCATTTCAGAAAAGAATATAGCGGAAACGTCGTCTTGATATGAAATTTTGTCCGATGTCCCATTTTTTATTTCATTTTTTAGTTGCTGTAGTTTATGAATCGTATATATAGGTCATAAAATCCACGTTACCGTTTTCGAAAAATACATCTAAAATATAGAGCAGCTGCATTCTTTTAACATTGCTCGGATTTCGCATTATCCGCTGATGATTGCAGTGGCGCTTCTGGCACCCTTTAAAGAAAGATGGTGGAGCCAAACTAAGATTGATTCAGATATAAATTAACCCGACTAATTTTAGACTTTTCTATGAGTGTTTCTATCTAAAAAAATGAAAGCTTATAATTCCACACACCCTGAGCCTTTGCGTTAGGCTTCACTGGGCGACACAAGTTTTAATTCACAAACTGCCAGTAGGTGGCGAGCCGATCGGTGGCGGATATGTCGACGTTTCAATTACAGTATTTTCATTGCTACCCATACACAGACACGAATATACAAGTTGATATGGCCGAAAGTCATATCGAAATGCCATCTTTCGCGAAGTCGAATTTTTAGTTTTTACAAGCACAGTAAAACCTGGAAAAGTGACCACCTTTGAATGATGACCATGATGTTGAGCACTTTTTAGTGTATTGTTTTTTCTAATGTACATATCCTTCATAAACATTCTCTGTATAGTGACCAGTGACCAGTGTGTGTTGTCTGTTTGGAAATTTTTACATTGCCAATGTACCTTAAAAAGTGACCAGATAACAGATAGTCACGTTACATCTTGCTTTAACCCTTGGAGATGATGATGATGTTGTTGTTTTTGGTTTTTTACTACGTGTATTACAGTCTACATGTATAAATGCAGTGTACATGTTCATTATTTTAATTTAATTAAGGCATTCTTTGTATAGTGACCACCTGTGTACAGTGACCAACATAGCATTTTTTGGTGGTCACTCTTAACAGGTTTGACTGTATGATATGCAATAATCTTTATTTATTTATTCATTTATGCACAAAAATCTGTATTTATTGTAATACATTTTCGGTAATGATCGCCATTTTCGGACCATTCGGACATCCAAATCTTAATTTGTTGAAAGTTTTAAGATTCTTGGCCCAGAAGTCCTCCACGATTTTATCACTCACTTTGTCTGGTTGTAAATATGTTATTCCCTTGAAACCTACAATTAAATGGAAAAAACCCAACTGGGGCTTATTTCTGTGGTAGGGCTTATATTACAAAAATCTGAAAAAAATCATGCTATGGTTTATTTTCTGGCTAGGTCGTATTTTCGGGAAAACACAGTATTTAAGAAGATTGTTTCTATCTTCTTATTTAGCCACGGTATATTCAGCTAATCTACATGGGCAATTTCAAATATAGTCATAATTGGAACCATGTATCATAATGTGGATAAAGTCAAATTTTACCCTGAAATTGTCAGATTATTCCAAAATACCTAGTAAAAATTACCCAGAAATTGATAGATATTCCCGTATAGAAGAATATTAAGCAAGCTCATGGTCATATGGTCATATCCAGTTAATCTACATGTGTGCAATTTCAAATATGATCATATCCCATGTATCATGATGTGAATATAGTCCAACCGTGAAATTAAGTGTCAAAATACATTGAAATTTTCTAATTTCAAGCATTTCTTTTGCATCACACGTGACTTCGGGACTGCTAAAGTGCGATTCGGAAAGCTTCTAATGATCAGCCATTTGACTATAGGATCCGAGTTTGGCACATCAGCGAATCACGAACCTCGTTAACACTCAAAGTCTGGGATTCCTTCCCCAGGGTGCGTTCTATCATTGCTTCAGCAGACAGCCGACCATCAATATTTAACACTGCTGACATTAATTGTCGAGTTTAACCAAATCTCGCACCTACCCGTTAAATTATTCAACGGCGGCCGCCAGGAGGCACTGCGCACGCTCCCAGGCGGCATCGTCCGCTATCCTCCTATCTAAAGGGCAAATCATAAAGCATTAAATTTGTTAAATTCTGATAACGACAAACATTTGTTAAATTCTTATACATGTAATGACAAACATTTGTTAAATTCTGATGACGACAAGCATTTGTTAAATTCTGACTTCGGCAAACATTTGTTAAATTCTGATTTCGGCAAACATTTCTTAGATTCTAATGAAGACAAACACCTTTTAAATTATGATGACAGCAAACATTTGTTAAATTCTGATTTCGACAAACATTTGTTAGATTTTAATGAAGACAAACCACAAACACCTTTTAAATTCTGATGACAACAGACATTTGTCAAATTCTGATGACGACAAACATTTGTTAAATTCTGATTTCGACAAACACCTTTTAAATTCTGATGACTACAAACATTTGTTAAATTTTCACGACGACAAACATTTGTTAAATTCTGACGACGACAAACAGTTGTGAAAATTCAAACGACGACAAACAGTTGTGAAAATTCAAACGACGACAAACATTTGTGAATATTCTGACGACGACAAACATTTGTGAATATTCTGACGACGACAAACATTTGTGAAAATTCTGATGTACACATTAGCTAATTAAATTTATGACGCCATTCAAAAAAATTTTATGATCATGTATTTCATTAAAATTTTGATATGACGTCATTCAGTGAAACTTTGAGGTGACGTCAATCATTACAGTTCCGGAATGGCTTCATTCATAAAAAATTCCGAAATGGCGTCATTCATAAAAATTCGAAAAGACGTCATTCATAAAAATTCCGAAAAGGCGTCATTCACAATAATTCCTAGATGACGTCATTTATCAACATTCTAATGCTAATGATGTTAGCAAAATTCTGATAAAATCAACATTAGAACCGGTGTCTTTTTTTTAATGAACCGGACGTCCAATCCCCCTGTAAATCAAGTGTCCTTAATTGTCCTATAACCGACTACATGTAGCGGACGACATTTATGAATGGCCTCTGAGTACTGGTCTTCCAGATGAGTAAGCCTTTAGTCACCATGCTTAGACTAGTGCCATTGGTAGGGCGATGAAGCGCCCATGGGAGGCGGGACTACTTTTTTATTCCTCATTTTCGTAAGCACGTATTTATAGAAGCAGTCGCTCGTAAAAAGGCAATTTACCCCCTCAGCGCCCTTGTTCCTCCCCCCCCACCCCCACCCCCCGCTTTTAATAACCGCACTAAAGAGGTGCTTGATGACGTGTTTTTACGCATCTTGTGCCGTTATTTGTTTTGGGCACCATTGTCTGTGGCGCGTGTTTACGGCAGTAAAACGGCCGCGTATTTACATACTTCCGTTAAACGCGCAGTTTACGGCCGTAGATGACTATAGCGATGGGATAATCCCTGCAAGGTGCGCTACAGCGCCATCTTGGAGTTGTTTTTTAGGCATGCATGGTTGTTTTGGTTCAGTGAACATCATGCTGTTTTAATCAACAAATTTTGATGAGTCAGTAACTGTGATTTTACTTTGTCATTCACAACAAAAGAAACTTTTTTTTCATTTTTAAGAAGCTCTTGAAAGGTTCCATGTGTTGAACCTTTTTCGTGCATTTGGAACCTGAAGGGTTCAATTTAGTGAACCTTTTTTATTTTTTAAGAATCTTTAAAAAGGTTCAATACTGGTGAATTTGGAACCTGAAGGGTTCAATTTACAAGTAGTGAACCTTTTTCATTTTTTATGAACTTTTAGAAAGGTTCCATGTGTTGAACCTATTTCGTGCATTTGGAACCTGAAGGGTTCAATTTAGATAACCTTATTCATTTTTAAGAACCTTTAGAAAGGTTCCATGTTTTGGTGCATTTGGAACCTTAAGGGTTCATCTTGGTGAACTTTTTTTCATTTTTTTAAGAACCATTAGAAACGTTCCATGTATTGAACCTATTTCGTGCATTTGAAACCTTAAGGGTTTAATTTAGTGAACCTTTTTCATTGTTTAAGACCCTTTAGAAATGTTTCTTGTATTGAACCTATTTCGTGCATTTGGAACTTGAAGGGTTAAATTTAGTGAACCTTTTTTATTTCTTAAGAATCTTTAAAAAAGGTCCATGTATTAATTGAACCCACATGTATTACGTGCATTTGGAACCTAAAGGGTTCATTTTAGGAAACCATTTCCTATTCTTAAGACCCTTTAGAAAGGTTCCATGTATTGAACCTATTTCGACAATAATTTCGTGCATTTGGAACCTGAAGGGTTCAATTTAGTGAACTTTTTCATTGTTTAAGATCCTATAGAATTGTTCCTTGTTTGGAACTTTTCCACATTTTTGGAACCTATAACAATGTAAAATGTGTGTTCTTCGAGGAATTAAAAAAGGTTCTCCTGGTGTAGCAAAAGATAGAACCTCAAAAGTTTCTTTTTTGTAAACCTTTTTTTTTATTTTTTTTCATTTTTTTTTCATAATATATCGAATAATGTTTCCGTGGAACCTCAAGACGAACTCGCTTAATACAAATTTGTGTTAGTACAAACCAATTTTTCAGTTCTTGTCTGACTTCTGATAATACGAACTACGTTTTAAACGAGAAAAAAACCCATTGATTTCACTTCAGAATCATCTTAATGAGGTTCAACATTCGTTTATGGCGAACTCGTATGATAATTTTTTTTTGATTAAAATCATAATAAAAAATTGTATTATTCGAGTTCAAATAACGAGTTTCGTAAATCAAATTTTCGAGTTTTTAAGAAGCTTTGACTCCACATTGAACATCCCAAGATGGCCGCCAATTCCAAACTTTCCAGACATACTATTGGTGGGTTTTGTTCAAATCGCTCAATTGAGTAGATACATGCAATTTATTTCACAGCATTGATTCATCAAATTGTCTAAATTTGTATCAACTGTCAATCCTAATCAGTTGTCCGTGATAAAATTGACAGATCAACTCGATAAAGTGGTTTTCTTCACAAACATGCCTACTCAAACTAACGCAAATTCATATGATATCAATATAAAGCACAATGTTTTCTCAAAGTTTAGTTTCGATTTCAATGTTCCATTTTCATTTGAATCGAATTGTAAAAGTTGCTTCAAACTTTGGATTGTCTCGAGTTGAGAGACATAACAACACCATTGCTCCCAATGAGTCGTCTACGAAAACAGCATTAGCGCATCCTCGCTGCATTATCCCTTTGTTCCAAGTCACCTTGACCTTGCCAGGACTATATTTAGTAAACTTTTCTCAGTTTACAGAAACACTGGGATAAGATTCACCGATTTTTTTTTGTTATGCCAAAGTCAAACTCCTCATCAGTCATCAGCGCCTCTTGGGCTTGGGATGTTGAACAGGCCTTGATATAGGCCTCGCTAACTACATAAAATGGCTTCCTGGTGGAGGACCAATTTGTGGTTGGGGGCGCAATCAATACTTGCTACTAATTAGGACATTCCTTCGCATTCTTGCCAACTCTTGCCAGAGGAATCTGGAATGTGTCGAATGTGGGTGTAGTTGGTTACTGGCAAGCCTAATTGCGATCTGTTGGCGTCGTTATTGTTTTAAAACAGGCTGAAGGTTTGTTGTGAAATATTAGCTAACTGCCGAAACTTGGAAGGTTCCGATATTCTTGGATGGGTATGACTTACGTCCCAATTACCGCCACACAAATCACGACAAATTGCGAAACTAATCCGGGCCCGTGTACAAAGCGATGTCCCAGTCTGGGTCAGTCGAAAATAATCCGTTGAAAATTCTTCACGTTGGTTGATGTCTGATCATGTTTTTGTTTTAATTTAATATATATACATGCATTTCAAAATGCACATGTTATTCTGTCTTGGTTCTGGAGTTGTGAACATACAGGTATGTTCGGGATGAAGCCAAACTAAATAGAATCAAACACAAAGTTGAGCTCTCTTTGGGATGTGCTTTGGGTTCAGTGGGCTACCCAAAAATCATATTCCCCACCATGCACCTTGCACCAAATTATCAATGTCAACCTCCGACCCCATCCTTATTGGAAAACTTTGCAAATACTGTATCTCAAAAATTGGTGTGGATAGAGATAACTATAGTCTTTGCATCCTGATTAAACAAACATGAAATTATGTGTGATTTAACGTTTGTCCACACCAAATTCCACGTTTGTTCCCACCAAATTTCACGTTGGCTCCCACCAGATTTCACATTCGTTCACACCAAATTTCACGTTTGTTTGCACCGAATTCAATTTTTTTACACTATATTCAATGTTTTTTCACACATAATTTCATGTTTGTTTAATCAGGGTGCAAAGATAGCAAGAGATCCAAAAAATAAACATATCTAAAGTTATAATGTTGAAAACGGTGTAAACGTTAAATTATAACTTGAGATGTTTCTTTTTTGGATCTCTGGCTATCTTAATTTGCACCCTGATTAAACAAGTATGAAATTGTGTGAACAAACATTGAATATAGTGTAAAAAAATTGAATTCGGTGCAAACAAACGTGGAATTTGCTGAGCGAACGTGGGATTTGGTGGGAACAAACGTGGGATTTGGTATGAAAAAACGTGAAATATGATGAGAACAAACGTGGAATTTGGTGTGGACAAACGTGGAATTTGATGTGAGCAAACGTGGAATTTGGTGTGGACGAACGTGGAATTTGGTATGAGCAAACATGAAATTTGGTGGGAAAAAACGTAAAATTTTGTAGGAGCAAACGTGAAATTTGGTGGGAACAAACGTGGAATTTGGTGTGGGCAAACGTGAAATTTGGTGGGAACAAACATGAAATTTTGTGTGAACATACGCGGCATTCGGTGTGAGCAAACGTGGAATTCGGTGTGAGCAAACGTGGAATTCCGTGTGAACAAACGTGGAATTTTGTGGCAACAAACGTGAAATTTGGTGGGAACAAATGTGAATTTAGTGGGAACAAATGTGAATTTAGTGGGAACAAACGTGAAATTCGGTGTGAACAAACATGAAACTATACCTTCGGGTATACAGTATACAATATTAGCATCCTTAATTTATAAGCAAAATAAATACTATTGAGCATGCAAATGCGAAACTCAAGGGGGGAACAACTATCACGTGAACGACATGCAAGGGAAACTCCCTCGCCTAGATTTCTCGTATTATAATTTCCGCGTAATGTTTAATATATACAAACTACAAGAACATGTATTTAATAGCCCTGTATCGCATTTTTCACGCGCTGGTAACACAACTAGCGCATTTTCCCCCACACGCATGCAACATTGCCTGGTGTTTCAAAAGCGTCTCATTTCCATAAGTGATATCGCAACCCCAAGTTCCCAAATAACGTTGCGTTTTTTTAATTTTTTTTTTTTAACTGCCCACATCCCAGGTTTTACAGATGGCGCATTAAATTCAATTTTTTTTCCCACTATCGAGCAATTTGTTCTGGGAGCGTGGGGTCAGCGCGGGGAAAAGTCGACCCTGGCGATTAAAAAAACTTATCTAAATTGCCCCCGTGGTAACGTGACCCCCTCGCGTCTTGCCCACCGTTAGGGACGCTAGGGGTAAGAGATCGTAAGGGGTGATACGTCCCAACACTGCAACAAAAAAAACAATGCAGGGAAGGGTTGCACATTACGGTGGCTCACAAGAACCTAGCCAAAAATCGCCGTGATTTCCGTACCCAATATGCGGGTACAGAGTTGCAAATCGACATCCTATTGTTGCGGCGAGAAGGGGTTACAACCCAATTTTGACGTTTTATCAGTCGCGGGAATCGATCCCCGATTCCGGACTAAAAAAAACAGGGGCTATACTCTCCCGTATTCCCCAGGCATGCATTATCGCTTAATTTCTACAAATCATTTTTATGCGCCTTATCTCTCCTGCTCGAATGAGAAAAAAATTAAAAAAATAACGTTTTACGTTTCGCAGACGTGTGCTTTTATCGTCCCCCTTTTTTTTTACCGCAACACCGGCCATCACGACCAGAATTGATGTCGTGTTTTTTTTTTTTTTTGCGTTAATCGGGTCCAATCCGTTCCCGTTCATGATTTTTTTTCAACCCTTTGTTGAAGTTTGGTCTGATTTTCCAGCACTACATGTGTGCTGAGAAGCAAGAAAGGATGATGTTTTACATGAATAATAAACCACAAAACTGACAAAAAACGTTATATTACTAGCTTATTCTAGTATCCAATTGTGAGTATTATTAAGCAGTATCCATGGTTATAATACACACCAATCTTTTTAAGTATGTGTATTTTTATTTACAAATAGGTATTTATAAACACTAGTTTTTGTCTTAAAACATTTATTTAGGCAATATTGCCTAAAATGATGTGTATACACACTGGTAGTGTTTTTATACACATCTATTTTATGTAAATTTACATAGATATTTAGGCAAAATTACATACTTAGGTGTGCATAATTACCCATCGATTTTTAACACAGATGGCACACAGCTAGTGTGCGCAACTCTTTTACACATTTTTTTTTGTTTTTTTACACATTTTCAGTTTTCAGTGCACCAATCTCAAGTATATAAGACAAATTTAACTCAAGTAAGGCATTAGTCTCAAGCAATGCATCGGTTAATTGCTGAGAACATTTTAATTTTCAAATAAAAATGTGACACTGATGTCATAATTCTCAAAAAAAAAAGATACGTGAGACTGACATCATCCTCAAATGAATACGTAAGACGGAACACTTCAGGAACCATAGAACCATTTTAGTACGAGGGTTGATCAATGCAGGGTTATTGGTAAAGTCTTTGCCCAGAGAAAAACAAAATTATATCTTTAAAATGGTAACAGCGACGAAGATAATTCTTGCAAGTGACTTTTAGAGTCGAACATAAGCTATCTGCAAACCCTATTCTTTGCGACCTTAAATGTCACGTTCAAGGTCATCCATGTGCTAGGTCTGGGGATTTTGCAGGTATGTCAGAAACCGCTGCAGATACGTTGAAAGTGTAAATTAGATCGTTGTAGGGCGATGCCTAATTAGTATAAAGTTGGTTTCAAATTGTTTTGAACATAACTTAGCACAGCGAGCAAGAATTTTTCTTCTTCACGAGGTACTCCATACACACCCAGACTGCTCTGCATGACACCAAAGCTTTGTGGGCTACAATTGAGCAGGGTTGAGGTCGTATTATTTGCAGCCCATAAAGCTTTGGTGTCATGCAGTGCAGCCTAAGTGGGTATGGAGAAACTCGTGGAGAACAAAAATTCTTGCTTGCTGTGCTATGGTCAAAGCGATTTGAAACCAACTTTATACTATACTAATTGGGCATCGCCTTACAACGTTCTAATTTACACTTTTAACGTATCTGCAGTGGTTTTTGAGACATATCTGCAAAGTCCCAGACCTAGCTTATTGATGACCTTGAACGTGACATTCAAGGTCGCAGAGAATATGGTTTCTCTAAAAGTTACTTGAAAGAATTATCTTTGTAGCTATTACCATTTTAAAGATTTAATTTCTTTTTCTCTGTGCAAAGACTTTACTAATCACCCTGTATACTGTAGACGGTAACAAGAACTCTCATGTTCTGAATTTAATCTAATAATACATATAAATATAGTAAATAGTAGGGTCATTGGACAGAATTTTTCTACATAGTCCCCAAATTTTCCCAAACATTTGTCCCGCCAGTGCACCCCTACATTCGTTGAAAGCATAAGCATGTTACGATATGTTTCAAATTATATCGTCGTTGATGCTATAATTTTGACAAGGTTCTCTCATTTTATGGATTACAATCCAATTTCCCCAACTTGCCCGGATTATCGGGAGTCGATGGTATATTTGCAGAGACGCCCTCATTGTCCCAGTTTACTGAACCTGGGCCACAATCCCTGTTTATTTATTTACAGCATCTTTTTTTTATCGCCTTGTTTTCCATGCATGAAAACGTGGCGTTGAATTGTCAGCAGTTTTTATTTGAAAAATTAAACAAGCACTAACGTCTGCATCGCAAGCGCCATTATAGTTCAAAAGAAAAAAAAACGAAATTTGCGAGAGAATATAAAGCAGAAACACGAGTCCGACTGTGAAAAATCCAATCCAAGCTGAAAAATGCTGTTTGTGTACAATGTCTACTCGAAATTGAGTTTGCACAACTGCAGGCCCCCCCATCCGTACAACTTCAGAATTTGGGTTTTGTCAAAAGAGGATTCGTGCCAGTTGTTTGCGTTTGGAGAAGTCCTTCTGTTTGCCTGTTTTGTGTATCTGCATGTCCTCGCCAAATACGATTTTTTTACATCCACCAAACCCCATAAAAGCATTAATCCCTCTTTGCCAATTGTATATTTGTGGCATTTGTCATATGTGTGTTTACATTGAGTTGCATGGACAACATCGATGGTTGTCTTCTTCTTGCATGCGTACTGAGATGAATTATGGCCATATTTACTTCCTTTTTTTTCAATTAAATAAATCAACGAGAAAATTTAACTAAACTGAACCTGTCAGGAAGTGCGGAGAAAAAATATTCTCACAAAAAGAGGGTCCATTCTCTATATAAATGTAGATACTTTGTATATTAGGCTTTAGCGTTAAATATAAAAAAAAACTTTAAAAAAGCGCCATCTAACGATCAATACTACGTGAAGATTGCAGGTAAACAAATGCAGCTTACAGAATTTTTCTTTATGAAATGCGTTTCAAAATACAGTAAAAGCCGCTTAATTCGACCAAGCTTAATCCGATCAGCTATATTATTTCATTGAAACCTTCAAAACTGATTTTTTTCCTATACTGCCCTATGTTAAAAAAACCGCTTAATTGGATCATCTCATCTCTTAATTCGATCAAATTGCCACATGTTCTACGTTATTTACAAAACGAAATTTCAATTCGAAACTTTAACCAAAATTGTGATCTGATGCATTCGTTCATCATGTGGCACATTATTGGAACATGATGTATATGTGTTT
This sequence comes from Megaphyllum sjaelandicum, assembly GCA_034698745.1. Lineage (NCBI taxonomy): Eukaryota > Metazoa > Arthropoda > Diplopoda > Julida > Julidae > Megaphyllum > Megaphyllum sjaelandicum. Next base: position 7,641 of record JAQGBX010002043.1, on the reverse strand, counting down.
GAAGAATTTTTTTTGTTTTGTTTGAAGAATAGGCCAAACTCTGTTGAAAGTATTTCAAATATTTTTCATATGCAGAAGGTTTTAAAATCACAGTAACGTATTTTTTTTTTGGAATATTAAGTTTTCAACAAAAAAGTTTTCAAATATGTCGGAATGTAAACACATGAATAAGGTGTTTTCTGATTCAATTTTCTCACATTTTGTGTTTTAATACGCGAGTTTTCTAATGTTCTAGCTTGCAAACTTGATTTTCTAGTTTTTAGTTTGGAAAAAAAAGTTTGCTACGCCATTTTTTTTTTACCATTAACACAAACCAGAAAAGTTGAAGTCTTCACAGTTTACTTAATAAGCATTTATAAACATTTTTACTTATTCAAAAAACATTTGAGTAATCATTGTTAACATCTGGGGCATGCATGTTTACAGCAATTACAAACCATTGCCTTTTTATTCACATCAGCCAAGTGTTTAATGTTGGGCTTCACAGTATCATGGACTCATTTAAGCTTAAATCAGTAACATCGGAATGCAGGATTAATGTCATTGTTTTTATTCCAAGTTTTCTCACAACATGCACTTAATTTGGAACATCAGAAAACTGGTGTTTTCAAACACCAGTTTTCTAATGTTCCAAGTTCCAACTTGTCGAAATTAACCGTTAGTATAAATTAATATCACATTCACGTATTGCATGTTTTGTTCATCTTTGCAGTTTAATAAACATTCATAGGCATGTACACTTGTTCAAAAACCGTTATAATGTTTGTGACAAGTGTTTATAACATGAAACCATTGTTTTTTCTTCACAACTTCAAGTTAGTTAATGTTGTTCTTTTATCTTTCGTTCTAGGTAAGCAAGATCCTTTCTTTAACGTCCTTAAATGGTGCAATTCAGTAGTTCGGTGAGTGGCACCAAGTGCGTAATAATCACAGTTTTGGCTATGTCTGGACTTGAGATAAGTTTTTTTTTATTCATTTATTTCTCACAAGTTGTTTTCCCCAAACGAGTTTAAAAATGTAGCAAATCAATTCCGTTCGCTCTTAGAAAGTCCTTCGACAGCTTGTAAATATTTATTCAAGACGTTATCGCCTCAATTAGCCGTCCCCTGGCGGTTGAATCTGTCAATTTTCGGCCATCGGTTTTGTCTTGACTAGTTTTCCGAAGGGGTACACCCAATGATTTTTTTACGTCTTTTCCCGACTAAAGTGTCGGATGTTCGAATAATGTGCCAAAAATGTCCCGCAAAATGTCCCAAAATGGTACGTTTTTAATGAATGAAGTAATGGTAGTAACTAGTAAGTGATGTCCTCATTCATTTCAGTTCTGATGATGACGGCATTAATTTATTGCAGGTTTGATGGTGACATATCATTTATTGAAATTCCGAATATGACAGGGTTCCACCACACCTGTAAATGTCAGGAAACTTGGAAATGTCGGGAAAAGTTAATGAAGAATCTTATTTGGAAAGGGTCAAGGAAATTCAATAGCTCAGGGCCCATTTGAATTTTTTTTGAAATTTTCTCAGTATAAATTTACAAAGTTTGCAACAGTTTCTGAGGAGAAATTTGTAAAATTTTCTTCGCTTTCCGAGGACAAATGTGCAAAATTTGTCACGTTTACCGACTACAAATTTGAAAGATTTCCAAATTGTCAACATTGTAAACATTTTCCGACATTTTTAAAATTCTGCTGACGATGACTACATTTGTAAAATTCTGCTGACGATAACGACATTTGTAAAAATTATGGTGTTGACGGCATTTGTGAAATTCTGATGATGACGACATTGGTAAACTTCTACTGATGATGATGACATTTGTAAAATTATGGTGTTGACGGCATTTGTAAACTTCTACTGATGATGACGACATTTGTAAAACTCTACTGATGATGACGACATTTGTAAAACTCTACTGATGACGATGACATTTGTAAACTTCTACTGATTATGACGACATTTGTAAACTTCTACTGATGACAACATTTGTAAACTTCTACTGATGATGACGACATTTGTAAAATTCTACTGAGGACGACATTTGTAAAAATCTACTGAGGACGACATTTGTAAAATTCTACTGATGATGACGACATTTGTAAACTTCTACTGATGATGATGACATTTGTAAAATTCTACTGATGATGATGACATTTGTAAAATTCTACTGATGATGATGACATTTGTAAAATTCTACCGATGACGACATCTGTAAAATTCTACTGATGATGACGACATTTGTAAACTTCTACTGATGATAACGACATTTGTAAAATTCTGCTGATGATGACGACATTTGTGAAATTCTTCTGATGATGACGACATTTGTAAAATTCTGCTGATGATGACGACATTTGTAAAATTTTAATGATGGCGCCATTTGCTAAATTCTGATGTGGACGTCCATCAATACGAGTTCAATGAATCACTTCATTATTCACAATGCAGCTACAGACATAATGTAGTTCTATACATTGAAAATATTGCAGGATTTAGCAATTATGCTGTTTTTATTTTGTTTATTTTTTATGCATTATACAATTTTTTGCACCTTTTCCGAGGAGTGGCGCTGGTCCTTGTCACTCTCGTTTTGTGCCTTACCAGAGTTTTGGGCAGGCCCAGCGTCCCGGGTATCTGAAGATTAGCAGAGGATCTGCTCAGTTTCAAACGCAAAGCACAACGGCGATTCCAAAAGTCAATTACTGTGTTGGGATGTGCCACGTGCACCCAACCAATGGGCGTGGGGGGAATGACCGGATATAAAAAAAAATTGTATTCCGTGGCTTTCAGCGAAGAGGGTTCGTCACTTCGAGTTACGTTATGAAAGACTTTAAAAATTGACGTTGCTTTTCTGTGTTATTTTAGTTGATGAAGGCGAATCATCGAGGCTAATGCCTTTTATCTCAAAAATGGAAAATGACTGGTCAATTACGTACTAAGTAGTTCAGCACTCTAAATGTTCGGCCCCTAATTTCCTTGTCAAAATCGCTAATTTGACGTTGTTTGCAATGGCATTTTAACAGTTTTGATTTTGGCTTCATTGAAAGGGTCAAGGGAATGAGATGGATGAATTCCTGGATAGTTTTTTTTTTTTTTGAAAATTTGTTATTGCATTCGATAATGTTGTAGGCTAGAACAAGGTTACAAGACCTCTCTCACGTTCTGAATTTATTCAAATAATACGTACTGCGCAAATCAAGTAAATAACCGGGTCAATTGGACAGACTATTTATTTCACGTTATTATTGCCCTCAAGGATTGGTCAATCTGGACGTTTGTCCTACCATTATCAAAGGTCACCAATTAATGCATTCCTTTTCAACACGTGACTTCAAGACTGTCAAAACGTTCCGTTCGTAAAGCTTCTGTCTGAGTGCCCCTAATCAACGTACAATTTTTTTACGTTGGACTACGTCTTTCCCCTAAATTAAGGGGGGTAGTTTTGGAGTTTAGAATGCTTTAAAATTTTTGGTTTATAAGGGTTTGCATTCGTTGGTACTTATCATTCTTACTTCTAATTTTTTTGACCACTAGCGCCAACCAGCGGGCAAACCATCGGTAATTTAAATGCATTACCATGTATGCCCACTGGTTGGCGCTAGTGGTAAAAAAAGCAGAAGTAAGAATGATAAGTACCAACGAATGCAAATCCTAAAACTGTGTCTGTAAAAAAAATGCCCGATTAAATGTAGGAAAAATATGTTCGAAAATTGGGTCATTTGTTAATGAATGACTTCATCAATTGCAATTTGTATGACGTCATTAAAAAATTTGAAGATGTCGTTAAGAAATTTTGTACCATGTCGTCATGCATCAACACTTTATAATGGCCGTTATTGGTAACAATGGTGTTGATGACTAAGTCTTAACAGTGCTGTTGATGACGCCATTCGTAACAGTGCTGTTTATGACGTCATTCACCAACATTCGGAGCAAAACTCATTTTCTACATGTATTACTGTATAAAGTGCATGGGGAAAGAAATTGGTTCCAGAAACTCAGTGTTATGCAAGAGGCAACATAGATGTTGCTACGATAATGAATCGTGTTTCCCCATGGCAATTTGTTGCCCTCATCGTATCAGCCTGCATCATATGTTGTACATGTAGGTGGAGCTGAAGCGATATACATAGTGAAAGGGGTCCCAAATGAGAATCGAGCTTTTACCCTGATTAAACATCTTAATTTCAACGTTTCGAATATGGATTTTTATGAGGGGATAAACGGAAGATGGCGCAAAAATTTGCATAAAAGGTGCCTACTTTTTTTTGTACGAGCTCACCCTCGTGCAGACACATGGGTCGGAATATTACCAGTTCGGAAGAATTGGGACCGTCCCTGGTCCAGACGTTCCCCTATTTTCATTGGATGGGCTGTTCCGTTGCCATTTTCCACGTGACCCAACCATTCGTCATCGGTTATGCCGCATTCCTTCCGCTTTTCTTCCTTTTATCCCTCATCCGTTAGCCCCACTGTCGCAATATCACCGACAATATATGCTTCAAAGGAACCTTATGAATCGAGGCCATTGTTTATGAAAACCGAACTCATCACCTAAAAGCTTATTTTACATTTGTTGGCTGGGGGAGGCAAGGGATGAATACTCCAGACTAAAAATGCCATAGTTTGCATCCTGGACATGTGCTGAGACGAGGGACATTTGGAAACTGCCAGGACAGATTAACGTGGTCTGCAACCCCCTAAACAAGTCAATTTAGTTACACAAAATGTCGTTTTAAGCAAGGGTTACACTAAGCTTCCAGAGTTTATAGATTGAGTTTGTAAATTCTGCAATTTGAGTACAGGCAACCCTCAACCTACGAACATAATTGGTTAGCATTTTGAATATTTTCCTATTGGAATCAATGTAAAAATAATAAATTCATTCCTTGATGGTTCAAAACTTTAAAGTTTTGATCAACTCTTTTTTTGAAAAATATTGTCAATAGTTGACATGCAAATTCTATACGGACATCTCTATGAAGGGATTCCCCAGACTGGAAAACCTGGAAAAATCAGGGAAGTTGAAAATGTGTGGAAAAGTCAGGAAACTTGAAAATATCTGGAAAAGTCAGGGAAATTCGACTTATTAATGTTTCCATGTGGTTAGCTCCGGGCCCATTTGCAAAATTTTTTCTATTTTTCCAGTACAAATTTGCAAAATGTTCACCAATTTCCGTGGACAAAATTTTAAAATTTCTTACAGTTTCCGAGGACAAATTATCAACCTTTTCAAACTTTTCCTAATATAAATTTGAAGGATTTCCAACCTATACCAGCACAATTAAAGTTTCAACAATTTCCGAGGAGAAATTTGTAACATATTCAACGGTTTCAGTGGAAAAATCTGTAACATTTTCAACTTTTTCCGAGGAAAATTGTGACATATTTTCAACCGTTTCCAAGGAGAAATTTGTAACATTTTAAACCGTTTCCGAGGATAAATTTGCAGCATTTTTAAACAGATTTAGAGGAGAAGTCTGTAATATTTTAAACAGATTCCGAGGAATTTTGACATATTTTCAACAGTTTCCGAGGAGAAATTTGTAACATTTTCAACAGATTCCGAGGAGAAATTTTCGCAATTCTCCGAATACAATTTCTCAAACATTTGTCATGCTAATTTTGAAAAAAAATTTAAGAAAAAAACCATTAATTTTGAATTTGTTTCGAAATTTTCATTATAGAAAATTTTGGAAAATATTGAATTTTGTCCTGTGTCCATTTTTTAAAAACTGCGGATAACATTGGCCTATGATGTCAATTTTGACATTGTCATTGATCATGGGAATTTGCTTAAAAACCTGGAAAAGTAAAATGAAATTTCTGGGGAAACCATGTATAAACTGTGCATGAAGCACTATACTTTCAACATTTGGCGCGTTATATTCCAAGAATTTCAGAGCTTCGTTAACGTTCTTCAGGGGATCACTATAAGAACCATTAATCAGATACATGTATAATTTAGTGTCTTAATGGAGGAACGAACCCTCCACGTTTCTATATTCCTCCTCAACATGTTTCATGCAGTTTGACAATCGTCTCTTTGACACACAATGCATACACATTAATGACATACTCATTTATGAGAGTCTTCCAGAGCAATGGCCCTTCTTCTACGGAAATTGAACCTGTACATGCTTTCAAAATTACTATAGCATTACGTCACAGTGATTAGGGACTAGTTTTGCACCCTTTTTCGAGGTGTATTTTCATTCAAAATTGCCGCATGTTATCAAGTCAAACTAATAAGAAGGGAACAAAAATCGGACAATGTGTCAACACGGTCAATACGCTGGAGTGCCGTTTTAATTGGTTATCCCCGGTGCCTCATTGGCTAGTTTTCTCATCAGGGGTCATTTTGCGTGACCTCTGACAATATTACGCGCAGCTTATGACGAGACTAATGTGAGTTATGGATTTCATATGCAGTAACTCGCCTTTGATAATATTATGTTCCAACAAAAAAAAATAACATGCAATCCTTTGAGGCCCATTTGTGGACGTGATTTACGGTTATGAAGGCGCTGGAACGAAAGGGTTGAAAGGGTTGCACCTAATCCGCCTTCTGTTGCCTGGTGGCCGCCATTTTGTTCCGGAAGTCGTGGTCCGGACCCTCCATTTGCTTGGATCTCTCTGTATCTATCCCTTGTTTTTGAGCTTCAAGTCTTGACAAAGTTGCATCACTGGTATCAGCCATATATTTGTTAGTATAAAAGCAACTTTAATAAAGGCCGTCACACACGAGGAAAGTTATATCCGGAAATAAATCGAGAGGAATTGCTGGAAAATTACTGCAACTGAAACAATTTCCTGTTCCATGTGCCCTTGGAGCGATATTTTCAGATTATATCCCTATAGTATATGTATATGGCAACACTGCTTAAGCTATCCAATGACATGTCTTTTTCTGATTGGCTATACCCGACAGAAAGAAACTTTTGTGCATGACTGTAACACCAATGGCGTCTGCTCCTTTCCAGAAATAAGTTGCTCAGAATAGGACCATTTTCTATTCTGAAAATATACCTGGAAATAAGTTTTGGGGTATAAGTTAATTGTCTCGTGTGACGATACTGTAACACCAATGGCGTCTGTTTCTTTCCAGAAATAAGCTGCTCAGAATAGGACCATTTTATATTCTGGAGATAGGCCTATATCTGAGAAGGCAATTTTTCTCGACTCGGGGAAATATAAAGCAATAATAAATCTGGAAATAAGTTTTAAGATATAAATTGTCGTGCGACGGCCATTTTATGTAACATCATTATACTAGCTGTAACACAAATCACGTCTGTTTCTTTCCGTAAATAAGTTGTTCAGAATAGGACCATTTTCTATTCTGGAAATTCATCTGAGAAGTCAATTTTTCACAACACACGGGGAAATATATAAAGCAATAATGTATCTGGAAATAAGTTTTCGGATACAAATTGCCTCGTGTGACGGCCTTTATACATGGACAGTATGTGGAACTTCGTCTTGATTTTAAGTTGGCGCTCCATCCCAGGGAGAGGGGGGTGCAGAGGGAGCATTGCTCCCGGGCCCGGGGTAGATCGGGGGCCCGGCCGCCCAGGACTTTTTAGTCTCGTAATTTTCTGAGTAAAATTTGTAAAAAATTCAACTTTTTCCAAGAACA
>JAQGBX010002042.1:0-21952 GCA_034698745.1 Megaphyllum sjaelandicum | reverse complement strand
ATGGTATCAAGAGTGACTACTGGAACAAACATGTTTATGTGAAAAAAAAATTACGTGATATTTGCAACGACCCCCCAACCTCTCCCCCACGTGAGATTGGGTGAGATTCGGCTCGACCCCCTCTTCCCCCCTAAACGCCTCACGTAATTTATGGACGCCCCGGTAACAAATTCTTTTTACGAAAAAGTAAACAAAACGAAGCCCCCGCCGCACGGAAACGAATTATGGATTTTCAATGAAGGAAATGCGCGCGAGCGTCGGTAGCGCCATCTGTGGGACTTTCCGTCAAACCTCGGACGCTCAGAGACAGGATTAAGAAGCATCCCCCAACGGAAAAGCTCAGAGCGAAAACAGACGTTGAACTACGTGCTGTTGCTCGGAAATTGACTGGCAAAATATTTGCGGGAAAAAAAAAACTGCCGTAATGCGCCGCTAATCCTATTTTGCCTCGCGGATTCAATTCGAGGAGGATGATGATGGGGGGACCGCGGATTTTTCGTCGAATCTAGTTCGCGTCGTCCGGTCACGTGTTTACAAAAAATTCGCCGCTGATGTTAAAGGTCCTCGACGATAAACCAATTACGAAAAAAATATATATATATATATTCAAAAGCGGCAATCCGAAAATTGTGCGTGATCGAGGAGGGAATCCCCGCGAGATTTCAGTGTTTCCAGCTGATTGCCGCTAATTAGGCATCCTCCTGATTGGAAAACAGAATCTGGGATCGGAATCTGACATTCGTTATTTCCGCGCGATCTCTTCGAACTTCTCAACCTGGTCTCTCGAAGGATATTCAACAAGGTGCTCGTGGAAGCATGGTAAGTTAATCAACTTTGTCACGTTTGTCAAATTAACCTGCATGGATTTCCGAATTCAGTCAGCAAAGTTGTTGGAGGAAGAATACGCTGCGTTCTCTTTTATTAAGAGTAATCGAATGTTTCTGTTAGAAATTGTTTCGTCCATGCATGCACGTATCATTTTATTGGTACGGATATGCTACGACCTATGCCCTTATTATGCTTGTCTCCCAATTTGTGGTCGCCATGCCATCCGAAGGTAATAGGTTACACGATCCACACGCAGGCAATTATACTGTACATGTCAAATTCATCGTTGACAATATAAGTTTGAAATGGCAACTAATAAGATACAAGACATAGATGACGTCAAGGTGCATGCACATGGTCAATAAATGACTAATGACTTCATTTTAGATGGGTTTTGCAAACCCCTGACCCGGAAACAATGTCGATTAAAGTTGTTTCGTTAGATCTGGGAGATCTGTAAAAAACCTGACATGCTGTAACTTCTATTATTAAAGGCAAATAGTTGAATAAGAACAGAAAAATATACGAAGAGCATTTGCGTGTAGAGGATACTGTATACGTAAACAAAAAATAAGTGGAGCTGCTAAAACGGCAGTGTCATTCTACAGAGATTATATCTCTTGACAGTGCCAATATTCTAGGCAATTTTGCATATGCAACAAATCTGATGTTGTAAAGGAATTAGTAAATTCGCATAAATTCGCCTTTATTTTAACATTTCCACCTTTTAGCATTTTAAGAATCGCGTTCATCATTCATACAGTATGCTGATAATATGCAAAAAAAATTAAATAATTGTTACAAAGACATGTTACTACGTGTTACTACATGTTATACTAAAACTTAATGCCCGTTGGTTTCCCAAATATACGTGTACAAAATAGACGCAATTCGTTGCTTTTCCTACAAAGGGAAATAATTTTATCTATTATTTCCCTAATTTTTCACCGTAGTATGGATTTGTAAATCACGCCCTGGAATTGCTGGTCATCAGAAATTTTGGAAATGAAATATGGGAAGAAATCAAGTAAGTCGCAATTAGTCACAACACGCAAAACATAACGGCGTTTAATTTGAGTCATTTATTTTAAATAGCTTTTCGTAAATTTTCAAAATCACAAAATACCTTGTCATCAAAAACTATACAATTTGACTTAAGTTAGTGCCTTATTTAAACGACTTAGGAAAGAAGCGGAAGTTCGGATGGAAGGCCAATTTTTAGTGCGAGTCATTTACAACGACGAAATCACGTACAACTTGGTGTTTGCAGCCCAGAAAATATTAAGTAAGTAAATTAAACGGAGCTATGAAATAAATGTACGCAGAAGAATCTGTTTCTTTAGCATCACAATTTTATTGGTGATAAATATTTTTCAACGACGGATATCAAATTTTTCAGAGGTTCCAGCAAACATTATTTTGGAGATGTTTGGGAAGATGTTCTTCGACTTCTGTCACGAGTCGGGTTACCACAAAATCCTGCAGGTTCTGGGAGCGACCCCTCGGGATTTTCTCCAAAATTTGGACGCTCTGCACGACCACTTGGCCACTATTTATCCGGGGATGCGCGCCCCTTCCTTCCGTTGCACAGAACGACCGTCCGATGGCGCTTTAATCTTGCACTACTACTCAGAACGTCCCGGCTTGGAGCCAATCGTCATTGGAATAGTTAAAGTAAGCTCCGATCTCCTATTCCGTTTCCCTATCATAAATGAACGAATTTCCATTCAGATTTTTGACTTTATGGCAATTTTGAATTAGTTGCAAACATTGAATGTTACTACGCAAATTTGGATAATAAATAATTGTGTCCATTAAGCCGTCATCAACTGATGAGTCAGGAATCCGATTTATCCTATATCTTCAATCATATACATGTATTTCGACTTTATCATTTCTGTTATTAAAATATAAAAAATATGTAAAATTCACCTATTTCGCAAAAGTATAGTAACATATGAGCACGCAGTCATGTCAAGTCAGTTTCGTGACCAACTTTATCACAGTCAATCTTATCCACAATCTATTTTTCGTATTATATTTCTATTGATTTTCACAATAAGCCATAGTGCGATTACTTGAAAAGGCCATAATAGGGAGTCTTACAAATCGGGGTACCGAAATCATCGGTGCAAAATCACAGTCCTCAAAACGTATTCCCTTTCCTGACTTCAACTTCAATTTCCCTCAATCCATAGAAATGCATTTGGCATTATGTCTCATGAAGTTGGGTTTGCATGCTACCAGGGGTGATTGGAGATGTTGCTTTCCGAAGATGTCGCGTTTTTATTGGTCGTTCGGTGCATCCAATGACGCACTGCGAGGAACCGTCACCTTTAATAACTTCTTTGGATCTTGAAATGGATTTAAAAGATGCGAGCCGCGAGCGCTAAAACAATTCGGATGTAAAATCCGCGCAATACATCGCGTGCCATCTATTGACAATGCGGTGTAATTTCATCTGTACCTCCACGTACAGCAAACCCCTTCTACGTTTACTTTTTTTTTTCGATTGCAGGCCGTGGCCAGCAAGCTTCACAACCAAGAGGTTGATGTCGAGGCGATATCGGGCAAAGAATCTGGCGATCACGTGCAGTTCTTGATAACGGAAAAGACAGCGGCCAAGAAGACGAAAGAGATGGCTCAAGAAGAATACGAAATGCTCACTAAAGGTAAGTCAGCATAGTCTCGATGTAATATCGTGGATGGTTGGTTTTCTCAACGTACGGAACTCGTACCGCTGAATTTTCAGAATCCAAAATAAGTCCGGCGACCTTCTGCCTGGTTTTTCCGTTCCACATTCTGTTCGACCGCGACCTGGTCATCCGTCAAGCCGGCATCGCCATCTCACGAATTCTTCCCCAGATCAACCGCGCCGGCTGCAAAGTCACCGATTTGATGCACGTGGTGCGACCTCACCTCGACTTCACCTTCGACAACATTCTTTCCCACATCAATACCATCTTCGTGCTGCGCCTGGGGGACAACCTGTTCATACCCAAGCACAAGCTCAGCAACTCACACGCGCACGCGCACGAAGAGCACTCGACATTGAGGCTGAAGGTAATCACTGCACAACTGCATGCGCATTTACATCATGGACCCAGCCATGATCCATCAAAGGTTTAAGGGTGCAATGGGCGGGTTGAAGCTATAAATAGGGTTCAGCGAGATTCTCACGTGCATCATTGGGACTGGGTACTGCCCAACTAATGAGCGAATGAATGGCCAACATGCTCGAATGGTATAGTTTTGTCTTTCAGGGCCAGATGATACACGAATCCGATCGCGACTTGATGCTGTTTGTTTGTTCGCCGAAGCTGACGAATTTGGACGATCTCCATAGGTAAATATTCGCCATATCAAAAATCAAAAACAATAACTTTGCTAGCTCTGGTCTTTGGTGAAAATTGACGATGTATTGTTCTCTCTTATTTTAGACGCGGATTGCACCTCAGCGACATCCCGCTCCACGATGCCACACGAGATTTGGTGTTGCTCTCCGAACAGTTCGAAGCTGAGTACAAGCTGACTCAGAACTTGGAGATTCTAACGGATAAGCTACAGCAAACGTACCGAGAACTAGAGAGCGAGAAGATGAAGACTGACACGTGAGAAACCGAATCAAACCACAGATAATGGCCTGCTCAGGGCCGATTTGACCAATATAATGTGTATTTTTTCCATTTCCGATAGGTTGCTGTATTCGGTGCTGCCACCAACCGTGGCATCGGAGTTGCGGCACAACCGTCCAGTCCCAGCTAAGAGATACGAAGAAGTCACTATTCTCTTCAGCGGAATTGTAGGCTTCACCCAATATTGTGCTCGGAACACCGATGCCAAAGGGGCCATGAAGATAGTGCGTCTTCTGAGTGACCTCTACACCACCTTCGACGATCTCACCAATCCAAAATACAATCCGAATGTTTTCAAGGTAGTAAACTTGGCAAGCGAGTAGAACATATTCACTGTATAAAATCACCTCGATCATTGAATTTTAAATAAACTACCTACTACCTAATGCCTAAAATATTAAGTTTTTTGCTAGAATTTTCTGAACTGTAGCAACAGCACAGAAAAAAAAAGTATGACACTTCGCTTGGTAACCATGGCTACCAAGGAAAGTGTGATTTCTTACAATATTCCCGACAAACTTTAATTAAGGAAAACATTTCATTGAATTATTTCCAGAATAGGTGGAAAATTGAAATTACTTCGCTCGGTTTTGGGAATTTTAATTTGGTCGTCTTTAACATTGCCATTTGCAACGATTGGTGTGATTCTAGGTAGAAACCATTGGGGACAAATACATGGCAGTCAGCGGTCTGCCAGACCCATGCAATTCCCACGCAAAGTGCATCGCAAAATTAGCTCTCGACATGATGGATCTCTCAGAAAAAGTGAAGATTGAAGATGCAGAGCCAGTGGTATGAGTGGTGAAGAATTCTAATGAGATTCCATATTTTCAAAAAATTCTTAGCAGTTACCAAGTTGATTTTCTTACAGAAAATCACCATTGGCATTCATTCTGGCGAGGTTGTGACAGGCGTGATAGGCAAACGCATGCCTCGGTACTGCTTATTCGGGAACACGGTAAACATCACCAGCAGAACAGAGACAACTGGTGAGAAGGGAATGATAAACATTTCAGAGGATGCCTATAGGTGAGCTACGTGTTTCCTAAGCAATGCGCCAATAGCGTGTTTACACCATCCGTAGAAATATTGATTCGATTATATTATCTATTTTCAGATGTCTGCAACAGCCTGAGAATTTCGACCCTGAATTCGAATTTACCTATCGTGGGCCAGTGACGATGAAAGGCAAAAAAGAGCCCATGAAAGTATGGTTCCTCAAACGGAAAAACCTAACTTAATCCAGATGGACACATGTTGCTTCATTCATGCAATTATGTAGTATGTGGTTCATGTTCCACATTATATTCTGTTCTTGAATACATGTACACCAAAGATTACCATTGTATAACAAGTAGGGGTAATTCATTTCCCTACCTTAACCTTGGATCATCAGCAGCGATACAATGTCCATCGGTCCTCCATGTCCTCGGTTTAAGCTACTTGTCCGAATTGCACAGAATTACCAATGGTACTCACAATGAAGAACGTCTTAATTCAAACGTTGTGATTTTACGTAGTCTATTTTCTAGCTGTTTTATCCCATTGTAACTGAAAGTAAAAATAAAAGTATTTTAAGTGGTAAAATTTCAAAGTATATAGCGTAATTCATCTGAAATTATGTAGAAACCTTTTAGGGTGATATTGATGTATATGACGAACACTGACGTAGGTAAGAAGGGTTTGGGAAGTAAAGCATCCAATTGTGTAAAACATAGCACAACATAAATAGATACAATTAACCTTCGTTTGTGTAACCCCCACCCACCCTCATTGAAAATCTACATTTACATGTATACGCCCCTAAAAAATGTGGAAAAAATCTATACTGTTTTCTTGTGAATTATCCACTCAATTACATTTATAGAAATTTATCAAAGTGGTAAGTCTCGAAGTGCATATTTATGAAACCTTTCTTTCCAAATAAAATTCAAATGCTAAAAGTTATGACAGTGTTTTTTGGAAGTTGGCCAATCTGGGGTTCCTATTGTTAATAGAATTTGCATTGTAAATAGGTGATCCATCATTTTGGCGTGCATGCAAGATCGAGTTAAATTATAATGATCGAAAGGTTTTTTTTTTGAAAAAATCATTCAATGCATGTTTTTAACATTTCTGGAGGGATGGTGGTATAATGGTATTCCATGATTAAATACAGATAATATGTAGACTTGCGGTCTATTTACCTAATGAGTATTAACTCAACACGCATCCAACAAGCATCATAAAAAATGACGCGACTTTACCTTCAAAAAACTCACTTTCCCGAATGAAATTCGCAACTTCGCCGTCAAAGAGTTTGACGACGCTTCAGCTAGCGATCATCTACAGTATATACTTTATACATGCATGCTTAGTTATGATTTAGGAAAGTTTGGATGCGAGTTAAGACCTTCCAGTTCTATATTTGTACATTTATAATCAGCCTGTTTATAATTAACATTGTTTAAACCTTATTAGTATTTTTATTTCAAAATTATTTATCAAGTCTCTTTTTTAGGTTTCAACATGTTTCATAACGCTCGTGCGAACAAACTACACGGACAAAAACGCGTCTACTGCTTGTAGTGTATTGGTATTGTTGCCAAACAGGTAGAAACCGACAAATGGATAGGAGATTTCCCTTCAATATAACACACACAAAAATAGTTTAGGCGATACAATTAAATTAATAACAAATTTGGTTGGTCTTATGGCGGATACACACCTGCAAGGAAACAAACTTAAACTTGCTTTTCGAGACTGGAATATGCAAGTTTCCAAACATGTATTACACTGTACATTACATACCATTTATTCGGGGGGGAGAGGGATTTTTAACGTAATCATTTAGGAAATTTGCTAAACATGGTAAAAACGGAAATTCAGTTGACGTAACTGCATGGAAACTCACAATTCGGAAAGCCATGACGTCTTTCCGAATGGATTAAGCATGTCGATAATGCAAACTTGACTTCCCGATTACCTAAGTAAAAGTCGCAGAGCTTTTATCGAAATAAAATAATAATTAAGCATTTGCGATTTCGAACAGAGTTTTGCGTTCGAGACCGTACAGAAACGCACACTTTTACATTAAAATTCAATGAAAAATAACATGAAAAATTTGTTCGCACTTATTTGTTATTTGAGGCAAATTTATGTGCTCTATACCGCCCTGCAGAAATGCAAAATTTAACATTAAATTCTATGAAAAGAACTTTATCATCAAAAAATAATCAGTGAATCGGAAAATGCGCTGGAAAACAATTTTCTGGCATATTCAAAGTAAACAATTTTGTCCATCTTAATTGTTTGAATATCTTGTAATACAGTGAAACGAGAGTTTCTCACAGCCAAATATTTATTCGGAGATAGGCTACGTGTAAGTAGTTTCGTCACACTTTGTTCAAATGAAAAGCTTTGTTTGCGACAGATTTTAAGGCTCGAAATCCTCCTGAAGAGCGACATTTGACATTAAAATTCGATGAAACGGGCTTTTCTAAAATATTCATTGAAAAACATGACTCAGATTTAGATTTAGCGAAGTCCTAAACTGTGTGTAGGAATTAGCTTAACACAACTTTCAACTATGAACAAGTTTTCCCTTTGTAATTTTGGCATGGCCAAGGAAATTAAGCTGCTAAATGGTTGATACTAAATTTTACTGCCGTTTAACACCTAATTTACCTCAGTTTGTCGTGGAAATTTGCCCTACATGGAGGAGGACATCGCCTCAGTGTGCAAATTAAGCAATCAGCTCGAACATAATCGGGCGAAAAGAGAATTTCACCAAATTTGTAAATCGGATACAAAATAGTGAATCGGATGGGTCTTCCAGTTCACTAACATAGCAAACGTCACTAGAATAATAATGAAGAAAAAATATTAAAAAGAATAAGGTTCGAAGATCTGCGCCTCGGTGTTACCGTCCCCTGGATTCCATTAATCGGGGTTTACCCTCAGTAGTTCAAGCATGCTAGCATCTCTTTAGTTTTTTCTCAAGTGTTTTCAGGTTCGCTTCCTTGTCTGGTAAGCTTTGGTGGGACTCGAACCGAGGACCACAGAAACAACGTTCCTTATTCTAGCCTCCGTCGCTGGATTACAGGAATAAGCCACAATTCCCGGCCGAAGGTACTAATTTTAAAACTCCATGCCCTTCCCACAGTGTTAATTGCTAGAGGATTAGTGACCTTCTTTCCTTTAAAGGGTGTGGCCACTGAAAAGTATTTTCCATTCCTAAAACTGAATTAGACCTACAGTATAAAAGACTGACGGAAGAATCCAGTTTGTCTGGGAAAATTGAAATGACCCGAATAATGTTTTATGATTCTTATTTGCCATATGCCCATTATACACGTGATTTTATTTTTGTATAATGAATGAAGATCCAAGGTCTTCATCCAATCCAGAGTAGGGGCCACTACACTGGATTCAACCGGAAATTATATCTCCGGGGCGCCTAACATATTTTACTGTGACAATGCTTACCTCGAGTGAATTTTTCAAAATCAAAATATCGGTTTTGCACACGTGATTTCACGTGCCATACTGTACTGTACTACGAGTCAATGCTAATTTACTTTATCAATCCGGAAGTTCCAAATACACCTGAAATTCATTTCAGTTCGTTAGAAAATTGAACTCATTTAACAACAATTTAATTTTAATGTATACACAGTATGTTTGAAATGTTTCGCAAACGTTTATACTGGCTATAGTTTATCATCATAGAAATTTAAATCCGGCTAACTTTGCCGATAGCAAATTGCCGTTACACACGAGTCAATTTGTTGCCATATTTCTGGAAATCAAAGGCTCGTTCAAAAAGACGTGTTTTATACTTAGCAAATTATGAGAAATCAAATGTTTAATTTTTAAATTTGAAAAACATAAATGAAATCAAATTACTTTAATTCAGTTTAGCCATGGTTATACAGTAGTAAAAATGCTCAGAAATACGAGCTTGCCTTTCGGACATGCCTAAACTTTCCTGAAATTCGGTAACAAATTGCTCCGTGTGTTACGTATGGTGAAAGTACGGTTTTATACGTCGTCGAAAAAGGTCAAAAAGTAAAATGTCGTATACATGTACTGCATGTCAACATCAACTAGTTTTGCGAAGATTACGAGAGGTGTGCTTAATTAACTTAGCTGTCAATTAAGAATATTCATTTTAGAATGCTTCTGCCCCAAAAGCATTCTTAATTTCGTCATATGAGGGGAAGAAGAGGGGGGGGGGGTAGAAACCCGGGCCGATTCCCATGCCAACACGACGGAAGCAAACATGCTTTATTCTTACAATTGTTTTGGTTTTTGACATTGGAACATACTGGCTGATGCCGCTGATCCAATTTATTCCAGTTGACGATTGTTGAGGACCAGCAATTTTTTTTTTATCTCGACTTGCAAAACCTTGCAAACCTTGGCAAGTCGAGATAAAAAAAAAAGTTGCTGGTCCTCAACAATCGTCAACTGGAATAAATTGGATCTTCCGAGGAACAATGAGGTTACTTGGGAGGCCTTAGAAATTGTAGAAAATCCCTTGGGCATAGTGCTAGGCTTTGATCGGGAGCTGGTGCAGCGCTCCGCCCTGTAATCATTTCACCGTTCACACGCAAAGGCAAGCCGTCGCCCAGGTAGATAATGACCATTTATTTGATTTTCAATTGAAATAAACGCATGCAATTAGCCGGGCCGGTGGCGCGGGGACAAAAAAAATGCAGTCGCAAAAACAAATAAATGTTTGTGTGTCAAAACACGAGTCGCAAATGACCAGGATGAAGACTTCATCGGCCGGACTAACAATGAAGATGTAAGCGAAATGAGACGCGAACAATCGACCAAAATATATATACGTGTTCCTGCTACTGTGCTAACACGAGAAATTACAGCGCCCGAAATCTTTGAAAGGAACCCTGAAGAGGTAAGAAAGGACGCCGAAAGACGATGATGGACAATAGCACCCGTAATGCTTTTTTGTCTCCTATACATATGTTTACGTTATCATTGTTTGTTAGTTGCCCGCATCAAAGTATACACATCCGAAAATGTTGTTCCGAAATGCATCCCGTAGAAAAATCTACTTTTGGAAAATGGAATTCATTTTATAAAAGATTTAATAATATTTAAACACATTTTTAAATTGGCAAAAAGGTTGATCATGCAGCTGCAGCTTATTTTTGAACCGCCATTGGGAACCATTTGAAAAGATGCGTACAGTTTATTTATTTTCGAAGATATCTATAATTTCTAAATTAAATTTCGGAGAATATGAATACTGTTTTCATGAATATTATTCACTTATAATATTCAGGCAGTTTATTATTTTAAAACTTTTTGAGCAAAGATTTCGTAACACTACCAACATTGATTGAAATCTAACGAAATCTTATCAATAATTTGCATATACTATTACTGCGGAGTTATAGCCGAAATACAAACGTCTCGTTTGATATAATCATTTTTGAGCTTCCTCAAGATTTTTCAAATACAGGACATGTAGTGGATCCATTCAATAAGATTTTGTCCTGTTTTCAATGGAGTTGAAATTAGCTATAGAAGTTTGGTTTTCAAACAGATCGATTTTGGCTTAATCTCGAACTACGTGAATATACATGTATGGTGGCAAGATGGGATACTTTTGTGGACAAATGAACATGTCTGCTAAATGTACATAATGCGCCTAAAACTTTTCTACTTTTTTTGATAACGTTTACGTCAACCCTTCTAATAATTTGCATTTGTCCCATATGGGACAATTTTCAATTGTTAACGTATACTGAATATACTGTACGTTAATAGTTAAGACAATTGAAATTCCCCAAAAAAAATATCAACTTCCGTCAACCGAACTATACTGTAATACAAAGGTTCGGTATCTAATGCGAGGCGCCTTATTTAAACTTTTACTAATGAAAAGTATGTAAAGTCAGTACAGCAAACGTGTATCTTAAAAAGCTCCTCAGTTTCTTTTTTCTTTTTGGTTTCTCCCCCGGTTAAAGGGGCCTGTGTTGCCATGTCGGGCAAGTTGAGGCATTTGGCAACAGGGGGCTTTCCGTTCCCCATTACTCCTCGTTATACTTTCGATATTAAAAGGATGTGGTGGAAGCCATTCCGAGCCAATTCGTCTTTTTGCAGTTCCATCCATGTGGCCACCTCATCTGTCACTTTTTTCGTCTATTAAGCCAAGGCCTTCGCCACATGTTGGATGTATTTCCTTTCTCTTATCTGGTCCCTTTGCCGTATATTTAGGCGAAAGCACGGCCACATGCGCAGCCACCCAACGGGCCCTAATCCATTCCCATCTCCAATTTGCGGTTTTGGGGCCTCAGCCTCGTCGAGGATCTTCTTCCCTTCATTCATGCTTTCTCTTGGTTCGGAATTTGCGGTTGCCGTATTCAGGATGGGCCTTCCTTCGGACTTCCTTTTGCCATTACACGTACGTCCACTACACGTCAATGGGGGCTTCTTGAGTTCGCACGGGGGTGCTAAATGGGAAATCCTACTAGGGTTGTCATCGAACTGCCTCGTTTGTCACCGAATGACGAAAGTTCAGTTACGTGCATTTACCTCATTCACGCCGAGTTGATATACTGCTATGAAAAATTAGGTTCGGGGCCTAAATTTGGTACGTTTAGACATGTTTTGCACATTTTATTTAATCTGGTTATTCATGAAAAACAGCATGATTTTCGTGACAAATCTGCATGTTGTTATTTGGAAAACTATTCGTTAGTAGTTTATAAAAACATATGCAAGTTGTCGAACCAAGAAACTTTGAACGGTTTTGGATTTACAGTTTCAAAGGCTGTTGTGTTGGACTTTCATTTTGAAGACGGGTTATTTATGGAATGCCCCCGATGCCCTTTTAGGAGATGTTCATTCAAGGTTTGTTTCACGCACAGCAGGGTTAGAATAGCTCGTGTATCTCTACATTAGCCACAACCCTGTGCTGACAGCAAAAAATGCGCGGTGCAAACACCAGGGGCTCTCGGGGAATACAAATTGAAACTTGTAAAGCTCTTCGAAAGACTATCGGCAATTTTAAGAGCCAATTCCGAAGAAAAACAACAAGCCCAAAAACCAGAGGCACGACATCGGGAATGTGTCGGGGACATTTTGACGCTGTTTCTATACGAAAGTTCAACTGCTTACTCGCAAACGGCTATTTTCTCGAACGGCTAATTGGCACATCAAATAATGATTATTAAAAATTCATTTTTCAAATTATACTTGTTTATCGTGACGTTCCTTCACCCCATCGTATATATGTCAATATATCGAAAATGCCAGAAATCATAAAGTTTTTTGTCTGTTTAACATTTCTTTTTTTTCCCCTATGATTTCATTTTTATGACTTACTGAACCGTCGAAAAAATGGCAAGCACGTGGGCCCTGGGCCACCCACCCGGCGGCAAGATCATACATTTCTAATATACACACGAGCATTTCAAAATATCACGAGTCTCAAGAAATTGATAGCAATGGCCGCCATCTTGAATCCCATGCATTCAAGCCACTTGTCCTCGTCTCTCTCGCAGTTGGCAGAGACGAAACCTACAGCGTTGATTTGCAATCGTATATCCTTACGTGCATCATGCGTGACAAATCCGCTATCAATCAAATTAATAGATGCTTAATTAATGATGATCATAAAGTCGACATCTACTAGATAGACTTTATACTACATGTATACTAACGTAGCGTTTTTACAACCCGCAACTGCTGTAAAGGATTTGCAAATCTGCATAATTTTCACGACCGGATCCGCCATTAAATCGCCGTATAATCGTTAATTAGCATTTTAAGTTTACAAAATGTTTGCTAAATTCCTGTTTTCTAGGAGGATTCAGATTAGAGGAATAACAAGGTTGTTATACTTTATGATAATGGGTCAGTCATGTTATCCGTGCGTGGGGTTATATTCAATACATGCACAACTGTATTTTGATATAAAGTATATTTTACAACTTTATCATTATTTGTAAAGTTTCATAGTCTCCGTACATTTATTACATGTAGTTTTTTTTAAAAAACAAATGATGTAGATCCCAACAAAATATTTCATAAGTGAATCATAAGTGATTAACAAATTCGTCCTTAAGAATTAATACCATTTAATGCATGCACTTTATAAAAAGTATATTAATGTATATTTGCCCTTAAAATACATTATAAATTTGCAGTTTTTAATGGATTTTTTTTCTGATCAAATTACCCCTCGGAATACATACTGTACGTATCTACATTTCCACTTCTTTAAAACATTGATTCTATATACAGTAAGTGTTCTGGTAATTAACCCAATGTCACTATTTATTATACCGTATACGATATTACATTTAGCAGAGCTTGGTGCAATTTGTCAATCATAAATTTAAAATAGTGTCCTATACGTTATTTACAGCACGTTTATTTTCCACAAAAAGCAAATTGTCCCCAAAATCATGAATGGGATCGCAGGTCAAATTTCGAAACCTTCTTTTGCCTCAATTGCACGCAGCCCATAATAGCTCGTAAACAATTACAAACATTGCTCACCCGAAGACTATACAAGTGTAAATAAATAGAAATGGTTGTTAACATGTGTATCAACCGAAATCACGGTTGGGAACCGCCCTAAACCTTCTGGAAAATGGTCTTCGCACTTCGTAAATCAATTTCCTAATTTAAAGTCCCTTGCCAGGTGTGTGTTGAGGATTCACTCGAAGAGAGAAGTCGCTTCGTTTTCTGTGTAAATATCATCAAATTTGAAAAATTACGCGGATTAAGGCATGTTACAACTTGCGTTTCATGTACTGTTTTCATGCACAGATCAAGCAAGTTGTCCGTATATATATAAATACGCGACGAAGTGAGCTCCTAAATTCACATTAGCCTGCTCAATTAAAAGATTTATTAAAAATAACTACAGCATAGAATAATACATGTATATTGAAATATTTTAGAAACAGATCATATTGAATACTTTAAAAAAAACTAACGGTTCACACTGATTTATTCGCATGCATATATGCAATATAATGCTATATATTTTAGCTTTTTAACAGCTTGCAGGTTTATAAACTTTTCAATATAAATTTTATCGAACAATAATCGAGAATACTACGAGAATATCGACCAATACTACTACACTGTACATGTATTGGGTGGGGAGCAGGGTGCAGCTTATTCCAGTCGCTTACCAGCCGATTTCGAACCAGTGTCGCGTAGTGGTATTGCTGACTCTTACCACTTGGCGACACTGGTTTTCAAGCGACTGGAATAAGCTCCACCCAGATGTTTCGATTAAATATACTGCACACTTTTTAACCAGATCGAGAGAAGATAAATGGAGAACATTGGAGAACATCACAGTTTTGAAACATTGATGACCTTCGTAACGGTCTTCTATAGATAACTTGCATGTGACGTCACCCGGCTCGTGGGCGTGGCTAATATGACTTGGTTTACATTGTGAGCGTGTTTCAGTGTACATGAATCTGAGAAGTTTTACTAATAAGGACCAACATTCTAAAAACTAAGAAAATGCCCCATTAGATACTATCACTTACCCAGTGAATAGATTTTTTATCCGAAAGTAAATATCTTAATGCTGTTTATCCGCTACAAGATAAAAAATTGTGTGAATTTCTTCGTTTATTTCTAAATAATTATTTAAATAAAAAAATAATGCAAAAATAATGCGCCTGCTGTCTGCGCGTGCAATTTATCTATAGCAAAGGCAATCATTTTTTAACTGAAAATCCTTAACACGTACTTATGCCAGTTATACTATACTTAATAATACTTTGATGAACTTCACTAGG
This sequence comes from Megaphyllum sjaelandicum, assembly GCA_034698745.1. Lineage (NCBI taxonomy): Eukaryota > Metazoa > Arthropoda > Diplopoda > Julida > Julidae > Megaphyllum > Megaphyllum sjaelandicum. The sequence continues at coordinate 6,702 of JAQGBX010002042.1, read as the reverse complement.
CCTGATCTGGGCGGGACAAGACCGCGTCATCTGCTTGTCTGCTCGTGAAAGTTATCTATAGCCGTTTCCAAACAGTGATGTTTTCTCGAACTTTGTAAAATGTTGTACCTTGATTGCACTTATGTTTATATTTTAAGGGACTTTAATGAATGTTAAATAGTGAAACAAATAATTGTTCTTTGTGAATATCTCAGAAATGTAGTTAGATGCTATTAATTAAAATTAATATCAGATTTCACCTTGCATGAAAGTTTTTTGTGTGCATTTGGTATTCGCATGCTTAATGAAATGGTCATGCTGTTTCTAAGGTGAAATTAGATGAATGTAAATTTAATTTTTTTTTTTATATAGGCCCAGATGAAGGCCCATATAAAGGTCCCGAAACGTATAGTGGCGAAATAAAATTGGGTTACGGAAAAGTTTTAATGTTTGCCTATTTATTGAATTGTGTTAAAAACTCGTTACTTTTTTTTTATTTTGCTTAGGTCCATGCATGCAAACGTAACTTTTTTTAAAACGTATATAAAAACGAGAATTTGGGTGGCGAAAATTGCTGGAAAATGGGAAAATAGTGGGACCGCAGATGGGTGCGTAGACTTATACATGTACGAGGGCTATTAAAATGTAGTTTCAAAGTTCCAATAAAAGCCATAGCTGCTAAAAATGATGCGTTCAGAAGAGTGAAGTGACGGCTAGGCTTCCCGACCGGGACCAAAATGCGTGATATAATCGTTTCGGAGCTCCCAAGACAGAACCATTGGCGCCACGCGAATCTCCGGCCACCCAACTGACCAATGATTGGGATCAGTCGGGTTGGCGCCACCTACAGGGATGCTGAGAAAAGTGTTATCAGCTCTTCGATTAACACTAGTAAAACTGAAAAATGTGGCTATCGCATTACGTAAGTGCAGTTACGGGTCCTCCAGTTACCCTCGAAAATGTATACAATGAGAAAAAATAGCTCCACAATTTATCACGCAAATGTAGGATAATTTAAATCCGCGATAGTGTAATAAATTTTTAGATTAAACATCGATTGTGTCAATGACAAAAACAGCTTTTATACAGTATATACACGCATTTTCACGCTTCTTTGCTGTACAGTGTAAGTACATGTAGCGCACAAGATAAGCATGTAAGTATTTTGAGATGCAATGCTTTTTCGACAATAACAGATGTAATAGGGGTCTTCGGACCGAATGCGTAGACTGGTTCAATGAGTGAATTTTTAAATCAATTGCAAGGCATATCGATTTTACACATGTTGTGATTAAGTAAAGAAATATTATAAAAGCGAAATATTAAATACGGTTGCATGATTGTTCACACATACATGTATATACTTGTACGGTTATAACGCGCAGTCGTATAGATAGCTTGCACGTGACGTCACGCACAGGGTTCCCCAGACCTGGAAAATCTGAGAAAGTCAGGGAAATTCAACGTAGTCAGAGCCCATTTGGAAACATTTGTACATTTTCCAAGTACAAATTAGCAAAATTTGCAACATTTCTGGGGACAGATTTTAAAAATTCTCTTCCTTTTACGAGTACAAATTATCAAAACTTTTCGTCGTTTTCGATCCGAGTAAAATTTTCAAAATTGTCCACGTTTTCCGAGGATAAAATTGCAAAACTTTCTACATTTTCCGAATACAAAATTGTCAAATATTCAAAATTTATTCATGCAAATTTGTTTTTAATCTTTTTAATTTATCTATTTTAATTTAAAAAATATTAATAAATTTGGGGAAATATTTTACTGTGTCGATTTTGAAAAATGTCAATTTTTGACACTTCATGCACAGTACTTCATGTGTCAGGGAAATTTTTTAGAACCTGGTTGAAAATTGTGGCTTGGTTTACATTGTGGAAGTATTGTGGGTATACAGTAGGCCTACATGAATCTGAGAATCGTGGCTCTTATCATTATAAAAACTAAGAAAATGCCCCATTATATCACTTACCCATGAATAGATTTTTCATCCGAAAGTAGATATTTTGATTATTTTTTGCGGTATAAAATTCAAAACTTCTATGAATTTTCTCGTTTATTTCTAAATAAATAATTAAAGGAATAATGCAAAATGATATATGGAACGAATGCGCCTGCACTTCTGCACGTGCAATTTATTTATAGCGGAGACAATCATTTTTACCACATGCAGTAAAATTATGAAGTACCCCAACATGTCTGATCTATAGGCGGAGCTAGAGAGCCTATACTGTGAGTATAGGCTCTCTAGGCGGAGCTAGCACGCGTCGTCTGCTTGTGAAAGTTATCTGTTTGAGAATCCAGTGGGATTTATGGCTCATATAAAGATCCTTAAACATGGTAATTAATGCGATTTTAATTACTTAAAAGTTCACTTTCTCACGACATTATCAAGCACGTGCGCCACAGACTTTGCTCCGCAACATAGACAAACGACAACTTAATTCACGGTTGCGCGCATGCGAAGATAGGGGCGGATCATAAATGATGTCATTTAAACGAGTAGCGAAAACAATGTTTGCAAATCATAAATATCTAAGTTGTATAAACATGTACACAAAAATCTTCGCGGCTAGACATGCAATATACTCGAAATCCTCACACAATACACAGTTGCATCCAAATTAGGGGGACCCAAACATGCGCATTGCATGCACGGAGTTTGACCTATATATATGGCTTAACATTTGCTTTTTAAATGTATCATAAGTTGCAACGGTAGCGTTGCATTAGGTAAAGAGAAAGTGTTCGTCGAGTGGCTGAATATTTGCCATAGCGAGAATATGACACAAACCAGACGCCATGTTTAATGACGTCGATAGGCCTGCGCCTGAAAAGAAATTGCTTTTTATATTATCCTAATCTAATTGTGGCTTGCTGTTGCTCGCGTACGGTGCACCCATTAAGTCGTGTATCTGCTCACAACACTGACCAGATCTTTCAGTGTAAGGGTTGTTTATGTATATTGTTATATTTTAGAAATACTATGTTTGTATTGTATATACTGTAGCTTACGGCACTTATGAATTTCAAGACGCATGCACGCAGTATTGACAAATGAGCAAAGATGCGCCATTGGACCCCGCTATCTGCCAAACACTGTATACAGCATAAATAAAGTAAAAATACAATGTTCAGACAATGAAAGTTTGGTATGTAATTGTTCTAGTCTGCAGGTACACTTGTTGTTATGTGTTTAAAAAAACAGCCAAGATATTCATATAGTTCTATAAATATGCATGTATATTGAATTTCAGATTTAAAAATTGGAATATACCAAGTTTTTTGTTCCTTGGTATCATAAATACAAAATGTACTCCTATTTATTAAACAGGGAATCTAGAAATGTAACATAAAAAAGAAACTTTTATTTCAAATATTCACTTTCCCACGGCGTAAAATAGATATCTAAACTTTCTAAAACATTCCTCGCAAAATGTGGTGGTAAATCTTTCCATTATAACATCGTGTCTGGAAATCGCGAATTAACAGGATAGTTGATTACCATTTAACCAGATTTAAAAGCTGTTATTGATTGTATTTACAATAAATGTATTAGGGCATTTCAAATACGTTTTTTTTTTCCATTTGGGAAAACTTGGGAAATCCCGATAAGACTTTGGCAAGATGCCATTACTGATTGCAAAAAATCCATTGCATGCACTCTAATCAAAATTTCAAATTTAATTACCAATTCAACAAACAGACTCAACAAACTGTTATCTATACATTCGAAAATTTATTAAACATGCAGTGTTTAAAAACAAAGGATAGTGTGACCGGGAGCGCGAACCCGGGCATTGGAAATTCCGCATCGGAGCTTAGTCAGTGCAAGTACGGAATTTCAATGTGCGAAGTTTTAATTTTTTTTACTGATATCAGCACAGTACACGAAATACCAGTATGGAGACTCCGTGTCGGCACCTTTCATGTTCCAATATTATAAAATAAAAACGACTGCAGCGCTGACTTGATATGGTGGCAGCTAAGCATCGCCCAACGATACGACGCGATATGATCGTATCGTCAGCGATGTGCCACTCGCTTGACACAGGAAAAGATACCCACAGGGTTGCACAAAACTGACCGATTGGCTAAGTGTATAGCAATGCTACAAAGTTTCCTATGGGAAACGTGTGCAGCAGACGAAGAATGCCGCACCATAATATATCACATTTTGATATAGATTCATTTTGATTCTACGAGGGCAAGTGCATAGGCTATATGAGCGTGGCTTTAATGCGCATTTTCTATTTAGCCGCCGCTAGTCGGAAAGTTGTCGCTGCGAAGCTGGAAATGAGGAAGGCAGGGAGTGCCCATACTGGTATTTCGTATACTGTGCTACAAGGCACCATTAAGCGCAAAATAATCAAGAAAGTAAGCCACATTGTTTTTCGCTCAAAATTTAAGCGAGTAAGAGATTTTCTATGAAAATGTCTTATCTCGGGCCTTTCTCCGGTTCCAATATAATAAATGGTGAGAAAGTTGTTGTTTGGCGTTGGATTTTTAACAGCTCGTCTGTTTGGGTAATTCAATTCGAACTCGTAGGGCTATCAGTAATGGTTTTGGATAGGCAGTGAGACAGTGTACGTCTATACATCTAAGGGGGACAACGAGGATGGACACCCACTTACATGCCTTTAAAAGTACTTAGAGGGCGCCTCCGGGGCGGCCCGGGGGTCAGCACCACTTGTTCCAGTTAATCGCTTTGGATTGTACATCGACCGGACACTTCGATTATCCGAACCGGCTGAAATTCATCCAAGGATGGCAGCTTCACACTGCCTACATTGGCAACTAACTGTTGCTGAAATCAGCCGTTAAACCGCATGGGGAGAATTGCCATCAACTGATTGCTGTGCGTCATGGGCATACAAGACGATTGCGTTGAACATGTCTATGATTATCAACTGGATTCACGTAACTTCGCTGTTTGTGTGTTATCTTAGTTATTGTAAAATTGTTTTAGAGGCCATTCATGTGTCATACATGGAGGTATGGTGGGGTTAATGGGTGGCCCTTTAAGAAAGAAAGTCATTTGTTCGAAGTAAAGTGCGTGATAGCAAACTGGCACCCCCTTTCCCTTACCCACAACTTCTGAGTGTCCATGAGTGTCTCAAACGTAATTTGAAGTCTACGTTTTTCGAAAAATGTAGCATGTGCTCTAGGTGGATGGCGGACATCGCCCTTCATCTCCTTCGCACTCACTGATACTATAATGGCGGAATTGAGGCGCACCATTTATGACACCATCTTAGGAACTATATACGAAGATTGATCTCATCTCTTGATTTCACCGGAAATGACGAATTGTTAAGGAGGGAAAGGATTCGGAGAATTGATTTTGTTTATTTCGATTTGGCAATTTCAATTTCGTCGAAGGGAATCTCCGGGTTCAGAGGGCAGGTGCTCGTGATGTTCCCATTAAATTATAAAGCATACGAGGATATTTGCAAATCGTAAACGAGGAAATAAAATGAAGTTAGGCTACCAATTAAAGTCCGCAGTTAACTACGCGTGCTGTAGTTAGGTAATGAATTAAACGGACCGAGGTACCTATTATTGGCTACACACCTAGTATTTTCAACGATATCTATTAGAGTAATCGCTCTCTAATTTATTCGAAAAAACGGCGACTTCACTCGCTTAAAAAAATGTACATTTACTCACATTGACAATTAACGCTCTCCAAATTTGACGCAGAAATGGACTGCTAAGATGGTGGAAATTTCTAACTCTCCCTTTCAGTGATTGGCTGGTTTCTGTTCAACTCGTTCAATTGAGATGCTGCAGCAGACATGCATGCTTCCATTATTGTATCAACTATCCTGTACATTTGTACCAATTATGAAGCCAAACAAGTTGTGAAGGCAATAATTGACGACCCAACTTGATAAAAACCGCTCGTGTTCACCCATCTTGGATGGTATTAATTCAAGTAAAATGAGCTCAATATTCAATAATAATAAAAAAAGAACAATTACCGTAATTTCGGTTAAATGACGGTACATGTGGCCATTAGATCATGCACTAAATGAAATATTTTGAGTTGTCGTTTCTTAAACGGGACAATGCGATATTTGTTCATCCAATAGTAAAATTGCGATCGATGGGTTGCCAAATTAAGATTTCCTACAGTATCATCAAACTAATGGAGTGCTATACGGTATTAAAGTTGGAATATTTGTGCAACATTCATAATAGTGACATTTAAAATATTCAATAATAGTACACGGGATATACTGTAGGCCTACAATTTGCGATGAAACTGTACAGTATAACCAAGAACTATTTTAACCCACGCAACAAACCACGTGCGAATTCGAAATACGTACATGTAAGATTTCAGTGACAACACATTTTTCTCATGCATATGTCAGACATGTTCAAAACCCACATCTCCGCAGAATGAAATTTATGTACAATTTCTCTTCAAGGTTATAACATATACAAAACAGAGTATTAGCACGTCCAGTCGCAAGATTTAAAATTTAAATTTCACACGAAGTTATAAAATGACAACGCTATACGACAATTAGTGAGGATTATGTGTGGAACGTTCGTCGTGCAGTTCAGGAAAGTTCGGTTTTATGGGTGGTTCTATCCCGAGAGTATATATACTCTGTACATGTATACATGTACGCTTTCCGAAATAAATATGAAAAAAGGAAGAAAAATAACGAGATAACGCGAAAAAAAGCCTGAATA
>JAQGBX010002041.1:0-21954 GCA_034698745.1 Megaphyllum sjaelandicum | reverse complement strand
GACAGAAAAAAAGTCCCCCAAGGAGGGACAATTGTCATTTTTTGAAAATATTGAAAAATAACACTAAACAATAAAATTAAAGTTTCAAAATTTCGCCCATAGGATTTCATAGGCTCCGCCCACAAAAATCGGTGAATAGACCCCCTTAACCACATTTATTTATCAATTTCGGTGAAAATCAAAAGATTTATGGGACTTTCATTCCGACGTTTATGTTCCTCGAGATAGCCGCGCGATCGTTTACTGTCTATAGCTGTTAAATATCTATAAGGTGGTTAAAACGCTGAATATGACCGTTATAGTGGACCTATTAGGGGAACTCGGACAGAAGCTTTACGAATTGCACTTTGACAGCGTGCGAAAAGAAATGACCGATTGCATCTACTATAGCGAAACGGTGATTTTTTAAAAATCGTTATAATCTGGCACACGTGACTTCACGACTACCAAAGTACGATTCGTAAAGTCTCTCGTCTGCGTATGCCCCTGTGGATCAGCTAAATTCGTATTAAAAAACCCACTAAAGCGAGCGAAATGAAATACGAGGAGGCCCCAAAATGTGATTAGTAAAAAGTGTAGAAATGACCCCCCGCTCGCATTTCGACCTTTGAATTTGAGCTGGGAATTGAGTTTATTCCCCTCTTTGCCATTGCAGTGTCCTTTGCCCTAGCCGTTATTTGTGTCTTTCTCTCGGTTACTAGGGCAACCGGGGGGTGGCGTTGGTTGGCGTTTGTTTTTTTCCTATCCTTTATCATTAAAGTTTAACGATAGGTACCACATAACCGCTGATAAATTTATGAATACGTTCGTTCGTGGCGCTGCTGCTGCTACTATGCAAATCGTTCTTTTTCTAACAAATGGGAACAAAACGCGTGACACAAGTTTAATGGCCGGAACAAAGCGAGAAAAGTGGAGGAAGTGGATGCTTCAGAAACGGATAAATCTTAACTCCGATGCGGTGCTTTTTTCTTCTACGCGGATATCGATGATTCCCGCTCATTTTCCTCCCTCCGCATCGCGCCCTCTACCGACGGTTTACTTTTCAACGGCAATCCGCAGTGTCGCCTGCCTATATGGAATGTTTTAACCATGCAACTTGAAATGTTTGTGTTTTTTTTAAGATTCGGTGATGACGACTCTTAAGTTCCGGTCTGCGTTTGAATTGTGTTTAATTGATACAGGACAGTTGTTGATGAGTTAATAACGTCGCTAAGTATAATTGCGGTCGCTATGTGGCATGTTTTCAAGGTTATACGAAATAAGTTTTAACGCGATCCGTTATCGCAGATTAATTTGAGTATCTCTTATTCGAAATGCTCGGAACTATTAAGTGTTTTTGATTTTGGAATAAAGCCGAGCTTCTTTAAGACTAATCTCGATGGACGACAATTTTTGTTATTTAAACCGCAGTGCGAATATATTATCAGAAGTCAGACAAAGCATGACTTCAACAATATGAACTAAAGCTTCATCGAAATTTAGATGAAATCATAATCCGCGTATATGAATAGGGGAATTCCCCGTATTAACGTACTTTTTTTTCCTATTGTCTAAAGTTTGTTTAATGCTCCGGAACTCAAAAATTCATACTTTTCAATCTAAAATATGTAAAATACGAAATCTGACTTCATCTTAAACTAATGAAATTTTAACGCGATCCGTTAGGACGATCCGATTCGTCCATCCCTTAGGACAGGGATTGGAAATGAATTCGTACTATCAGAATTTCGTATTAAACGAGTTCGTCTTAATGGGATCAAATGTTGCAATGAGAAATCTCGGGAATGGGAACCGAGTATATAAATACGAAATCCACACGCATATCATAAGCATAAGCAGAAAATTAATTTGTATTACCTAAATCAGAATTTTGAAGATTTAACACCGTACGTGGAACAGGTGTAGAAGTTTCCACATTTTCACTATAGCCAATATTATCGTAAAACTTTCGTTAGTCCTTTTTTAATTCGCTCGTTAGATGGATAAATAATGGCGGATGATTGGCGAGTGCAATGTCTTACCCCCTGCAAATTCCACCGATGCGTCGTGCATTATAATGGGTTTTTTTTTTTCTCTTAATAAAACCAACATCGGTGAATGAGCAGCGTGCATTCGAGCCAAACCGGTATGGGTCCGATGTAATTAAGAGAAGGCGGTGATTATGCGCGCTGTTAATTGCTGCCACCAAATTATTGCAGCAACCTGAAATTCCGTTTTTCCTCGCGCACTTTGCCTACCGGAAATGGGCTAAGCTCCAACAACTCCATTACTTTTTATGCTGGTTTTAATAATAACGAGAGATACCGAAGTTATAAAATTCCCCCTTCGCCATCGCGGTTTTACCGGGAAAACCGTAATTAAAAAGAACTTCTGATTTTATCATCATTTTTTAATTGGAGATTTTCAGCGTTGCTCGCGCTCTTTTAATATTCATAACAAAAGATGGAATCTTGATTTACCTTATTCGAGCCAAGTGTGCTGGATCTAAATGGCTGATGTTAAGTTTTGAATTGAGACCACGCTTGCCCTAAGCAACTGTATGTTCGGATATCCAGCGCCTAAGCGAGTGCAGTAGAGGATACTACGATAGAACGTACCAAAAACAACACTTGTTGCATGACCTAGCTGAGTCATTTTAAAAATACATAAAACTGTGGAACCTTTTTAAGAAGAACTCGCCTTATAACAATTTCTCATAGTTCGTAATTATTTCCAAAGTTATGAACGAATCATGTTAATTTATTCGCTTAGGACGAATCCAGAATACGAGTATCACCCATTTTCGGCTAAAATGAATGATCGAGTTTCCGATTATTCGCCCTATGTTACGTTAAAAAGAACTTTAGACAATTTGAAAAAAAAAAGGTACGGTGTAACGGGAAATTCCCCGATAAATGTTGAGTAATTACATTCCCATTTATATTCATATTTGATTTTGTTACCCAAATATTCTGAGGACTCAAATGTGACATTACTGTAATATCTTTAAATTGCATCGAGTTTTTGTTATGTTTATATCATGGAGTAGATGTAAGTGCATGATGACCGCTGTAAATTGATCCCTTCTATACCTCTTCCCGTTCAGAAATAAAGTTTATTATTGTTATATTTGTGATTTCATTCAAATTTCGATTACATCGCCGTATAGTTATGTTTTGTTTGACTTTTGATAATCCGAACTATAGGGTTGAAATGAACACATTTTGACGTCTCTTGAGATTTGTTTTAACGAGGTTTAACTGCAGTGAAGCAAAACTCGTTCTTGTAAACACGTCCACAAATGTCCAGGGCGCTCTTGGATTGCCCCTTTCTGTTAAGATGTTAAGATTTTACGACTATGTGCAGTGTAATGAGTAATTCCATTAAAATGGTGCAAAAAAATAAATTGCACGGCACTCCCACAATATAATAACTTGTTAATAAATTCATTAACAATTCATAGCGGTAGCATTTGCCAGGCCTTACTGTATATTATTTTAGGATAAAAACTTTGCAGACATCATCAACTTTAACGTGACTTCGTGTGTGAACTTCCTTATTTGCAGAACAGGTTGGGAATTGATAAGATGTAATATACATGCACATTTTATACCGTATCCATATGTTTGATTTTATTTCGAATTCTTCCATAGCATAAAGGATTGCGCCTTTACGTGTAGGATACAGTGCATGTTATGGATTTCAGAAATAAACTGTTCAGTTATGTTCTTAAAAAATAGTAAAGTAATGATATTAGTAACAGATTACCTTGATCTCCCACTAGCATGGTGTGTTTAGTGTGTTCCAAGACAAATCTGGCCACTGATATGGCGTGCTTGACCCTTCGTAGCGATGCCACTGCGCCAATGGCACGACTGGGACTAGAAAAAATTGATAAAAAATAACTTGTTAGATCGCGAAACAAAATAAATCAATAACTAACACGTTAAGGCCAACAAATGTTGTCTTTAACGGCAAGTTTTGCTACACTCACGAGTAAACTACTACTTTTCATAAAGGCCGTCACAAGCGAGGCAATTTATATCTCGAAACTTGTTTCCACATAAATTTATGCTTGATATTTCTCCGTGCATTGGGAAAAAATTCATTCGCAAATATGTTTCCAGAGTATAAAATGATCTATTTTGAGCAACTGATTTCTAGAAAGTCACGAAAAAAAGTTTTTTTTTTCGTTGGACAGCCAATCAGGAAAGACCTACTGTACGTCATAGGATGGAATAAAAGCACTGCTGTCAAGTTAGTTTAACCCCCTTTTCTTTTGAAACAGTGCTGTCATATACTCTAGGGATACATTTTAAAAATATCGCTCCATGTGTGCAGCGACAAGAAATCGTTTCAACTGAAATAACTTTTTGCAATTTATTTCCGGATGTCACTTTCTTCGTATGTGCCGGCCTTAAGGCTAAATTTCCCTAATTTTCTCTACTTTTTCCTTCTCGATCTTTCGCGAAGGATTTGCTTAATTCTTACGAACGATATCTGTTCACCGTAGATTTTCACCACCTTATCAAATGAAATTCTACACGACAATCTTAAATTTTCCATCTGTTTTCAAGGGAACGATGGAGCCAAATTCCATCCAACACGCACCCTGTAGAAACCCGAGTATGGGAAAAAGTTTTCTGTATTCCGAGTTGTTCGCAGCATTCTGTCTGTTTCCTAAAAAAGTATTCAGCGCACATTTCGGGATAAATTTCTGGCAAGGGTCAAGCAGCCGGGCGGTCAGTTGATTCGTAGTTGCCATGGCTTCTCGGTAATGTCGTTTTTTAAAGCTATAGAGTATACGCAATATTTTCTCGAAAATTTTTCAAATTCGGCAAACGTTCGATAGTTCACCGGTCCTAAACGTGCCAATCCACTTTGCATATTTATACATTTTCTCCCAATTGCTTTTCAATTCACGTTTTGCACGAACGAGAGAGAGAGAGAGCTCGTCTTTACTTTATTTATATTTTCATGCGCATTATTACCTATGCGAATGAAAGTCCAAATTGCAAGTTAAGGGGCAGGTGCGTCTAGTTTTCCACGCATTTTAAGCGAGTCTTAATCTGCCACTCATTATAAAAACCTATCATTTTTCTCCTTTTCCCGACTGCCTTCGCGTGCAAATCCGATTTGAGTTGTTCCTTGTTGCTTCGCCATGCCTAAAACAACCCTACTAAGCAGGACCGTAACAATGATAAATTCCTGTGTCATTATTTATTTAATTGTTATAACGCATTAGGGAGCATACGAGCTTAGTGCAATCCAAACTGGGGCGAAATTTAGAGGTACAAATATTTTTTCCAGTTGATAATGTCGAAAATATCGCTTTTTTTTCTTTCGTACGTGACGGAAGTGTCACGAGGGCGCTTGCTAAGTTCGAATAAATTAAGGGGATAAGCGGCAGGTACATGTAATGAGAGAATTTGACCATTGGAATACATCGCCGAAACGCTGGTTCCTGCACATACTGTATGTGTGGCATTTAATATAAGATATAATACAATATAAAAAAATCTACAAGGCCGTCACACACGAGGCAATTTCAGTTCAATCCCTTATATCCTCTAATATCCCGAAATTTTGTTGATATTTATGCAGTGTAAATTTCTTTCGCGAATATGTTTCTAGACAAATTTCCAGAATAGAAAATGATCCTATTCTGAGTAAGTAATTTCTGTAAGAAACTGACGTCATATGTTTTACAGTCATGCACAATTTTTTTTTCTTAGGGAATCAAAAAAGACTTACGTCATTGGATGAAATGAAAGCGCTGCTGTCAAGTTTTTAATTCCCCTAAATTTCCCTTTTAAACAGTGTTGCCATAAACGGTATGAAGTATCAAGCATGTATGCAACCATGCATTGCGAGGATGCTTGGCAGGAAAGCCCGATGCCGTTTCTCGGGGACTGTACGTGCTAGATTAAATTACAGCATCGATTTCTTCCTGTCATCCTGCCTTGGATGTCCCAGTTAAATTAGTCCATTTCAATTAACTATGCTAAAATAAGAAAAGTGGAGAATACTAAATCTAGACTACCCATTCAAGGATATGTTTATCTACGTACAATAAACCATCAATATGTGGAAAATTGACAGTATAATTGTTCTGAGAAATCAAGATACGAAACTGGATGTAAATCACAAAATGCGGTATTGATGAGGAGGCGTTAATGGCTAACGCTGCCTCCTCAAAATTTTTCAACCAAGATGGCCGCCGTGCATGACACCATTGGCTCGATATCGCCTGCCCTAATCCCATTTCGACGCAGATCCTGCTCAAAACCTATCATAATATTGGATAATGACGGTTACTAATGAGTCTCTCTCGGCTTAATCTTCTCATGATTGATTTATAAATGATGTGCTCGAGCACTTCACCGTGCATCTTCGAAACGAAGTGAGGCCTATTTCACTGCGGGGTCGATATTTTATTAAGACATTTCCAACTACTTGATTTATGCACTACCTAGGGTTAGGCCCATCTCTGAGCCTCCTATTTGCTGCGAATTAGCGATTATTTTATTATTTATGTAGACGTTGATCGCGTTTTAATCAACGATCTTATTCGGCGAAATGACCTTTCTAATTCAACGTTGATCACCGTTTAATCCTTGCCCAAATATGTGTTGGTTTTTGGGACATAATAACGAAAAAGCTCGTAGTTACGCCGTGTGCAGTTTGTGTGTCAGGCCACATCTAACTAGTTCCGATTATCATAAATGTTTTAGCACGTTGGAAATGTCTGTAAAACTGAACGACTACAGTATATTGTCAAAATTCATTCTTTACAACGAGATTTCACTCTCTCAACTTACAGCTGTTCTAATTAGAATTTTCTATTTAACTATACATGTTACTTAAAATGCAGCTAATTTAGAAAACCGTTCAAAGTGTTGATTCATTATGTGCTATTCGTATATTTTAAATTAATAGAAATATCAATATTTCTTCAAAATATCAACTATAAACTAACTGGTTAGTTAAGTTTCTGCAGGATTCACATGACGCCACGAAGACTTGTCGGCCATCTTTGTGAATTAAATGCAAATGGCAAGTCTGAATGTGGAAAAAATTATCTCTAAAATCAATCGAGATAAAACTACTAAAAGATCGAGCAACATTGTCTAAAGTAATTATACATCGTCATACTATCTGTAATCTTGCCTTAATAGGGGCAATGGTAACTTCGGTGAAGCCATGGAGTGTAAGCAAAATGCGTGCATTCACTTTAAAAGATAAGGACTTTTTGCAGTGCAAGTGGTAAATGTAGTAGATAAAATTCCCCCTTTAGTCTCGAATTAAAAATCCAAGGTTGAAGCATAATTGGGCTTCGAGTATTCAGGTATAGAATAAATACTATGATGCTATTAAACTGGTTAATTTAAACACGCATCAATTGCTTTACACGCATAAACGTTAAAAATACATTTTAATTCCAAATTCAGGACCAGTTCATTTACACGTTAAAGCATTTAATATGTATTTGTAATGAAATATCAGAAGCACGTGAGAAATTCAATTGTTGTCCATCTATAACAGGTATTTGCATAAGGAATGAACGTTTTAAAAATATATTACTTTCCAGATCTGAAAACGTCCTGTTATGTAAAAACCAATGTTAAATTCAATGTAAAGGTTATACAAAGATCGATGTTAAAAATATGTAAAAACTAATATACAGATTGTAAACTTCAAATTATACAGTATATTGTTTCACGGAAATTACTTTTACACTGATGTGGATATGTCCATCTACTGCACAGCCCTCACATTAGTATCGTTTTGGAGGTTTACCGGTATCTTTTTTCGTTTCGATATGGGTAATTCAGTTATCACATACACTGAACTGTTCATGGACATTTATTTCTATAACACTTCATCAGACTCATCCCTGTCTATACAATTCCAAATTTAATAAAGGATTTCACCATAATCCAATGAACGAAATCGGTGATTGAATTGACCGCTATATATAATTTCGCGTGATAATGATTATAAGCAAATTATAATGATAGCTGAAAGCAAAAGGCGTATTGCCCACTTAATACCAGTTTGAAATTCCATTCAGATCTATTGTAGGTGGCACACTTGTTGTTCACAAATATAGCACGTCAATCCATGTCAATTTTAAAAACAGATCACACACGTTAATTTTGGTCACCTTCAATCATTATGCTTTGAATGTCAGTAAGAGGAAAATGGATGGAAAATGGATTTTCACGCTGCAAATTCGCTTTAGAGATGGTTTGTTCTATATACGTAAGTGAATTCCTAAATGCATTATGGATAACTGGCGTGTAATAATGGGGGAGAAGATGATCCATTTCAATCCATTAGCATCACATATTTTAGGGCACATGTATTTTCCATCGATGCCTCACCGCAAACCGTGTTAATTATTTCCACAACTCTCAAAGAGTGATTGGGTTACCTCCTTCCTGTTGCGGGACATGTTTGGAAATTGCAAATTAATAGGCGCGGTATAGGTCAATTTTGCTCGTTAACATCAGCGTTGCCATTGGTAACGGCGACTGATTAATAATTTGCAACACGCTTGTCATGGGTCATCGAGAGTAAATAAATGATGCCAAATGCATGATTTAAGAGCGTATCAAACTCACCCGTCCATAATCATGGCGTCCAAAGTGGTTTCTCCTTTTTCGTCAGGATGACCCCCATAACCGATGCTGTCGGCACATTTTTGCTCCTCGCATTCGTTGCACCCCTTTTCCAGGGCATCCAGCGAACTGCCGCCATCTTGGGTCAACACCTGCCAAGCTGTTGAACGAATGAACAAAGATCTCGTAAATTTAAACCCTTTTAATTCAAACCAATCAACTGATAATTGATAACTCAAAATTAGGTTAAATTTTGAAATGTCCTGGCATGTGCAGTTTTCATTATTTCTAAGAGTTGCCATGGAGCCACGTTTAAAACTACTCGTACTGTATTTTGAAACTAATATGGAAGATTGAATTGCTTTTGGTGACTTTTACGGTTAGAAGGTCATGTGTCCAATGCTCTGCATTAATTATTTCTGATATACGCATCGTCTTAATTTATGGATGAGCCATTTTTAAATAGTTTAAGAAGTTGTACTGGGCGATGATATATTTAGTTTCAAAGTTTACCAGAAGTTTTCGTTGCATTCACGAGATAGAGCTACTGCATATGTGTAGGTACTGTAGGATACTGAGTTGAATTGAATTTTGACATTTTGATATATTGCCCTAGTGATAATTAATCTTTAAAAACAGCCGATTGTTTACGCATTCTACAAAATTGCATCTTAATTTGAAATTTGCTCCATTAATACATGTATTGCATCCTCATAAGTCCTAGTTTTATTTTTTAATTTTAAAATTTTTCTAATTTTCGACAGATTTCAAAAAATGGGCCACCAGTCGCGTGTTTCAGGTTCCTGCACTTTATAAAATTTCTCCTATTTTGAAACTTCAGTTTCTTCCATATTGCACAGTGACGTAGATGTCGCAACTTGGAAAATACAGTCGAACCTCGTTAAGACGAATCTCAAGGGCGTCAAAATTTATTCGTTTAAATCGAAGTATGTACGTATTATGAGAAGACAGAAAAAACATGACTTCAACAATACGAATTACATATAGTTTCATCAAAGTTTGGATTAAATTCTACCCCACGTATAGTACATGAAAGGAATGGAGCTGCAAAATTTATCGGGTAATTACCCGTTATAACTTATATTTTTCATATTGCAAAAAGTTCGTTTAAACGAAACTAAACACAAATTTTAAATTAAAAATGATAAAGTCGTAAATCCTTCCGAGTTGAGTTTCAGGAGAAATCACGACTCGCGTATCATAGTTGTCACGTTACAAGATGAAGACGAGTCAATTTTATCGAATAATCACTTTAAATTCTACATTGTAAGTCTCTTTTTTTCAAGTACTTAAAAGTCAGTTTGAAACTCAAAAATAAAATGGTAAAATGACGTCGTAAATTCTTCCTAGTTGCCGAAAATTTGAATTATCCAAATTCTGAATTCGTCTTAAACGAAGAAATTAACATTATTTGTCCATACCCTAGGACGGGGACTAAAAGTGAGTTCATAATATCAGAAATTCGCCTAAAATGAGTTCTTAATGAAGTTCAACTGTATTCCCGTCGATGTAATATTATGACCGTATTAAAAAAAAATAAGAGTACAGGGTGTGTCGAGCGTAGCTGAGCGAAGAGTCTGAACATAAATGGCTGCAACTTTGAAAAACGTAGCTGGCAGCTATAGCTGTTTTCCTTTCCTCGTAAATTAAGCTCGCCGTTGAACCGATGAAATATTAGTCACTTTTAATTCGGTTAACTCTTTTGGCTGCTGCGACTATTCCGTTGGGTCTTCTTAATTTATTTTCCGTATAATGAACGGAATTTTTCGTAGGAGAAAACTTCGCCAGAGCCCTTCGGTAGGCCTTTGGTACGGATATAACGAATTAAACGCGGCGTTTTGGCGTGTAACGAGGAGCGGAGATAAAGTGCCTTAGGACCACCCAACATTTTATATTCTTGCGAGATTACTGCGAAAGAAGTCTCGCGCATTAAAATGCACTCGTGTCGAGAGTGAAATCCGTAAATAAAAGCGGCCCTGGGGGCGCCGTTGTCGTTTCTGCATCCATTTTTGCTAATTAATTCGAGAAGACAACTTTGAAACCCCCGACTGAAAATAAGAATTCGAGAGCGACTAAATTTCGTTATGGAACAAGAAAAGAGTAATTGCGAGATAGCGACTCACTATAAGGCATGCCATGCCCTTACGAACTCCTAGCTTAAACTACGCTATGAAAAACGATGCCCGGGATTAACGAACCTTGGTACACCTTAAGGCTTTTTTACCATATTCAGCTATTTAAGGAGGACGATTTTAGGGGTTATGTGATACAGTGGAACCCGGATAAGTAGAATACCGCTAAGTGAAAATAAACCTGATGAATGCAAAACATTTCAAATCCCCCCACTTTTCGACTACGTTTTCGATGTTATGAAAAACCCGATTAAGTGAAAACCTCCCAAATGGAAAAACCGGCTATGTGGAAATTGTTTGCAAGCCCCCATGTGCAACTTTTGTGTACATTACGCCTCGCAGTCAGTACGGCGCATTTACTTACAGCAGGATGGGGAAAATTCCCGCTTTTCAGTACATGTATATAAAAATATTTGGTAACAGTGAATGCGGTACAGTGTACATGTGCGTGAATTACAATGTATTAGAATTGAAGAAAATCGTGCCTTTAATTCTACACCATGAAACGGAGGTACTGTACTTATATTAATCAGTGTAAGTACATTAATTGTTCGGTATTATGTTAATCATTTCAGACGGAAATTTCAGACTACTATTATTGATGTTCCTGCTGATCAACATGTACATCATTTTACTGTTTCTCCTCTTTTATTTCTAGTTCTTACTGCTGACTATACATGTCGTATTCGTTATTAAGCTTTGTTTATACGTTTTTTTTTTATCAATAAATGATCTTCTAAAATATTACCGGTAAGCAACACCGTATTTGACTAATCTGGGTAGACACTGTCACTGATCTAGTTTTAAACGCATCACGCAAAAACCCGATAAGTGAAAAACGGATAAGTTTAAACAATCTCGATGCAGGGTCGATTTCCACTTATCAGGGTTCGACTGTACATTTCAGAAGCTACCGAAGAAAGCTATCTTGCTGGTAACCCATTATACAGTGGAACCTCATTACGAAGAACTCGTTTTATGCAAATTTCTGATAGTACGAAATGATTTCCGATACCCGTCCTGAGACGACACATCTTCAAAGATTTTTTAATGGAAACAAAAATATGGTTTTAAATGGTAAAATGTCAGCACCATCTATGACGCAACAACTCGAATTATAATAGTGTAGAACAAAGAGAGGACAACTATAAAAGTGACCCATAAATCCGCGCTCGCCACGCCCCTCGAAAGCTCCTCCCCCTCTCCATTCCTGCATAATTTCAGCTCGGATTTCGCTCAGAAAAGTACAATTTTGCGCGTCGAGCCACAGGAATTATGGATCTCCAGAGTGCGATTTCATCGTGCTCCCGACAAGGATATCCTTATTAGGCTAAATTGGATGTCATTTCTCTCTTTCACACTTAATCCATTAAGTCATAAAGAGGCAAATCCTTTTCTAATCTTTCCCTATAAATTACTACTCTCTTCTAAGAAACCTATCTAATCCCACCTTTATTCGGGAGAAGTTCATTTTCCGACGCAAAAAGGAGGAAGTCGTTATCGAATACACTACATCAATTTCACCTTCGAGGTATACTCATGTTCTCTGAACAGGTAATGTGTCTCAAACATTGATTTATTTCATTGAATAAGCTCTAAATGCAAAGTAACATCGTTAAGGTGGGAACACATCGAAGAAACAAACTGTAACACTTTATTTTACCAACTGCAATTAGTCTAACCTCGTTAAGCCGAATCTCAAAGGACGTCAACATTTGTTCGTTTAAACCTTATTTCGTATAATTTTAGCAGTCAGAAAAAAAACATGACTTCAACGATAAGAACTAAAGTTTCATGGAAGTTTGGATGAAATCCTATATCCCACGTTTATGAATGGGAATGAGCAGCATCATTTAGTGGGGGAATTTCCGTAATACGAACCTGTTTTCAAATTGTATAAAGTTCGTTTTACCGTAACATTAGCGCACATGCTCGGGCATTAGCAATTATTATAAAGGTTGTTGTTCTTATAACGGTTGATTTGTTAAAGCGAAGCAGTTTTTGAAAATGAAAAAATCTAATTTTCCCAGAAACGAACTTTTGCTGCGTATAACCCTGTATTTTCGAAGATTACCGCTTTTAACGTCGGATGAATCTTACCTTTATCTGTAGCTACATTGAACGGCCACGTGTTGATAACCAAAGGCAGTAGCACATTATCCGAATTTCTGTTAAACTTCTGGTCGCTCTCGCAGTGTATTGAAATACAAAAAATACTGACTAAGACGACTAGCTGCTTCCAGTTCGTAGCTGCCATTTTGAAAATGTAATAGAAAGTGTGGCTCATGACCTCTGCTCTTATCACTGTTGATATTTTAATTGGCACAGACACGTTGATAAGATAGAAAGTCTTATCGATGACAACATTTACTGGCAACGTTGGAAGAGGGTATATATGAAATGATCTTTGCTGTTCTCCTAGAATTTTACTAGACGGATTAATCGACTACATTTAAAGTAGACAAGGAACATTTATCAGTTGTTTTTTCTACGAGGTTAAAGTAAAAGTACTTCTCTAGTAAATATAATACACAAACTGCATACATGTAAATATATCACATTTACATGTGATATAATGTTCTATTTATAAGAGGTGTTTAAGACAGTTTTCCTTAATAGGAATTTCATTTTCTAGAATTTTATTTCAAGTAAACATAGAAAAAAATTATAAGTAATATCATTTTAGGTTTCACGTGAAATCTGTTTCAGGGGAAATCGTTTGAATATTCAAATATTTTGAATATTAAAAAGTTCGCAAAATATGAATGTAAAATAATTAATGAACGTCGAATGTTCTCAAATATGTTTTCATATTAGAAAACAATTAAATATTATATTTCTGAGTTTGTTGCACTATTTGAAAAAAAAAACCTATTTTAACAAATAAATTTCTTGAAAAAATTGGCACTGTATTGCCCAATTCTTTTAATACCCGGAGTACTTTACCCTGCCTGGAAAGATATAGGACAATCTGTTGAACCCATTGATGATAGGGAATGAAGCTTCAACTTTGGCACATTTGTCATCCGAACCAGATGTTCTCAAGTGCATGTGGCCGTGCTGACCGGGATATGAAAAGTCCATAAAACGAAGTGAACTATGCCCGAATTGTTCGCAAAACTAGTTTTGCCTGCATGTATTCCCGAATAAAATAATGGTTATTACTATTATTTTTTTTATAAATGGGACAATTTTTTTCAAGAATCAAACAGTTTTTTAAACGATTGTTACATATATATCTCTTGAGAAAGAAAATAAAATTCCAGGATGTTGCATAATACAGCGGAGCCTCATTAAGAAGAACTCGCTTTTTACGAATTCTCAATTGATATAGTACGAACTCATTTCCTGTACGTCCCCGTTCTAGGGTATGAACAAGCAATTATAATTTCGTCGTTTAAGATTGAATTCCGAATTCGGAAATTACAAATGTTCGGCTATAACGAATGAATTTTCGAATTTCTGAGCTTTCGCGCTATGTTACGTTAAAACGAACTTTAGACGACGTGGAGAAAAATTGCTTTAAAGCGGGGAATTTACCGATAAATTCTGCAGCATTTTACCGTTTCTATACGTGGGGTTTATACTGTAAATGAATGATTTCATCCAAACTACGATGGAACTCTGGTTCTCACCGTTGAAGTCATGGTTTGTTTCTCTTCTGATAATACGAACTATGGTCTGAATCCTTCTAATGCATAGAAGGAGCAAATTCCAAAACGTCCATCTTGAACGAAGAGGGAAGTGATCGTGTAAAAAAGATGGCGATTCACCCTGTAGACGATGTCTTTGAATTTCCAACGCATGAATGAATTCGTGCATCCCCGAGTCGAGTTTGAAAACTTTTTATTAATATAATTAAGATCCATATTGGCATTGGCGAAGCGAGTACTCGTCTATGGGCGCTGGAGCATTAAAAAGCGTCCTAGAAGAAATGCGGCAAAGTAGGAGTGATTTTATGGGCCTTCAAAACGCGCTAATGACAGCCATCGCCGTCGAAATAAGCCATTTATTGGCGCACTTCAATGTCTTACTTATTATGTTAGTCACGATTAATTACTGCGCTCGGATTTGTGAGGCTTCCTTTTCTCTCTCGGCCATTAAGCCCGGTATTTATTTATTCAAAATGCAGCGATGGCCCTCATAGGCTATGCCAACCCTATACACTATAAGATAGTTTCCATAAATAATCTCTTTCAATTTTTATTACTCTTCTTCGGATGACAAAAGGCACGCTGCCATCATTGAACCTTTTGCTTAATTTTTATTGGGAAATTACCCGTCTTGTTCGTGAATTGGCCTGGGGCTCACGACTATCTCGCGCTCTTTACGTACGGTATAATTAACCGAGTGCATGGGAAGACAATTGAGATACGATATTCGGTCGTGGGATGTTAGCGTGCCCTTTCACTTCCAAGGTTTAATAAGGATATCAACGAAAACGAGCCTATTTTCAACGCTGCTAAATATAGGTTCGGCTGTTAACAAAATGCATTTAACACCGGGGTATTAAAGATAAACCCAAATTACGCGCGTTGGAAATTTCATATTGATTTCTTAGATGTTTTGGACAAGGACAAAGGCTGATCGGACAGTTAATTTAACTTGTCGTCATGCTTCTAAGGTGTTTTTTCTCTACTTAAATTATGAATGACAACCGATACAAACACGACCTGTATACGCTGGAACCTCGTTAAGAAGAACTCGCTTTACGCGAATTTTTAATACACTGTAGTACGAATTCATTCCCAGTTCCCATTCTAGGGTGGATGTACGAATACTTATTAATTTCTCCGTTTAAAACGAATTCTGAATTCGTATATTACTAATACGAATGTTCGCAAGTTTTAAATCTCCATTGACAAAATGACAAAAGACCGCTGTCATCATTTAACCTTGTCTCCATGACCACATTATAAGAAATGCAAGTATGCCCACTTCGCGAATTCCTTGTGTCCCGATTTGATCGGGGACATTTAATACGCAATCCATCCGTCGTATCAATTCTTGCGCTGTTGTCGTATTTTCGGGACAGGGGGACATGAAAAGTGCCGATACGGAGTGCCTATACTGATATTTCGTATACTGAGTCTATGACTCATTGACAATTGAGGACAAAAGTTTCGTAGGATCATTATTCTAATAAGGTCCAAATGTACGCTCGTATACTAATATGAACGTTAGTCAGATGGAGAACCGTGTTAGCGGAAATGTAGCTTGGGCAATGGCAGTTTCTGCATTTGCTGCGCGAAGATTTCTTAAGTTCAGTTTAAATAAAAACAGGAATGAATAGAAAAAATGTCGCGCAATCTATGCTGTATAGTAACTGCATCTTTAATTTTGGTGTCAGAAGATGAAAGGAAGGCAATGGAAAACTGAAAGAAACAAGAATTGAGAAAAAATGGATTAAAAAGAAAATAATGTGGATGCTGTGAGAAATATGGGAGAGAAGGAGGGCAACTTAAGGCTGAAATTCTATATTTATTGAGAACATGGCTTTTTTTTCCATCGGAGCGGTCATGCGAGTTGTTTACAACTTCCACAAGGCCAAATTTGAGCTTATATTTCTGGCCGAATGTTTCGTAGACACAGCTCAGTTTGCTTATACCATTTGTACGAATATTCTAATGTCATTAAAGTTTCAGAGGAGCTCCATACATCCCAAAAACATTAAAGGACTCTCCCAGTTTAATTTTATACAATGTATACGTTTTCCCTGTTTTTAAAGCTCAAAAAAGTTCTGCAAATATGCATGAAAAATAATAAACTACATGTAAGTAAAGGCCGTACGTCCCACATGAATTACCGCACACAATGGAGCGATGCTTCCAGAATATATCCCTACAGCTTTTAAAAGAAAAGTGTGTGTAAACTAACTTGACAGCACTGCTTATTCCATCCCATGACGTTTGTCTTTCCTGATTGGCTATCCAATAGAAAGAATCTTTTGTATATAACTGTAGAAAACCTATGACGTCAGTTTCTTTCCAGAAATAAGTTGCCCAGAATAGGATCATTTGCTATTCTGTAAATGTATGTGAAACATATTTGCGAAGGATATATTTCCCAACACAAGGGGAAATGTCAAGCAATTATTTATTGTTTCGGGATATAATTTTCCCGATGTGTGACGGCCTTTACAAAACTGCGGGGAGCCATGACTCGACTTTTGTTTCCTGTACATAGATGGCGTTGAATAGGGGCTGTATCGATCGATAGCGGCAAATACGAGGGTAGATTCACTAGATTGTTTGTGTTTTGCTAGTTTAACAGCGCCCCTCCCCCGCGTTAAACGATCCCGGAACGTGATGTAGGCACTCGGTCAAACAAAACAGTTTATGGTCCTTTTCTATTTATGTTTCATCAAGAATGAATTTTCGGTTCTCTTTTTCTCTCAATTTTCTTCTCGGTGCTTTTAATGTTTCACCAGAGAGTTGCGATTGAATGAGCAATTTTTATTAAGCGCGTTTTATGACTGGATGCCATTCTCTATCGAGCCTATTTGTCTGAATAATAAAATGAAAATGTGACTTCGCTACTACTTATCATCGGCACTTAGAATATACGATAACACACACGTTAGTTCTATCTTAGGCTGGGCTACGAAGTAATTGCTCGTAGCGGCGATGTGCCTTCCATTATTATGTTAGAGCGTCTTACCTGTAGGCTGAGAAAACTCCGACTGAGCATTCATGCCCCGGTCTATTACCCTATTAGCTCCAAGAAGGAATAATTTGCCTCCTTTGGGCCATCAGAGTTAACTTAGATTACTTATTAAACTATTAATCTCTCGAATGAATTATAGAAAAATGAGCGGCTGGCAAAGGTTTCCACTCTTAAATATGAGCATTCGCCATTTCTTAAGGGGCATAAAACTAAGGATATTACCTGATAACGTTTTATATGCACGATACGCTCAAATCCGCATACTGTAAGCCAGATTGGTTCGGTCTTAAATTTTGGATCGCATATAGTAGAGAGCTTGCGATTATCTACGGCGTGCAGTCAAAGTGTCAAAACACTTGTATTATAGAGTAAAAATATAGAGCGAATGCTCGAGAACTCGAAAATTTTAGGCGAAAATTTGTAATATCCTAATTCGTAATTAGTCTTCAACTTCAATTCTTTACCCTACAGTCAGTACATAGTACCATGCGGCAGGTGGGATCATTATACAATTTGACTGACCCCAAATTCTCAATTTAATCAATTTTCCTGTATTTGGGATTTTAACGAGGAGGGTGGGATGGGATTAGGATAGGAAGACGGTCATGGCCGATAGGAACTTATCTCAGCATTCGCCTGGAGGAATTGTGGGAAACCATGAAAAACCACAATCGAGGATGATTTCAAGGAAATAATTAAAAGTACTTGTCCATAACCTAGGACGGGAACTGGAAATGAGTTAATTGTTACTGCAGTACACTGTAAAAATTTAAGAAGGATTTGTATGCTTTAAATGGGTGTAGAGATTTGCACCACAGGCTGACATAATTAAAAGGGGGGGTGTACTCTCTTTGGGAGGGTGCACAGAAAAATATATATGGCATTTGGCGCTATTAAATAACATCCACCACTTTATTCAGTGGTGAAAATTAAGACAGTCCTCATATAACATTACTCAGATTTAAAATTAATTTTCTAAAATTCTGTTATTTTTCGAAAGTTGTCTAATGAACAAGTAATTGTTTGATCGAAACGTACCATGATCATAAAGGAAGTTTCAGAAAATTAGTTGAAATTATATTTTTCATGCACACACGAGCGTTAGGGGAGGTTATTAGCCTCAGTAAAGGAGGTAAACAACAAGGTTACAGTTTTTTTTTATCTATTTATTGGTTTTCTAAATGGGTAGTTATTCCATTTGTTTGGGAATCAAGGTGTGTAAATGGTTTAACGAACAATTTCTACTCAATTATCCCTTTTCCAGGGTGTAATAGAATATTAGAAAAGGTGTTACACTTTCATTGTTCCTTTAAATTATTTAGAGTGAATCAGAAGGTCGTAAAAAGTGAGTCCTTCTTAATGCAAAAAACATTACTTATAATAGTGTCTTGTTCTTTCACTGTAAATACCGTAAAAATACTTTTTTTTGTATTGTTTGATTTGCCCTCTTAACCTGTGCTGCTCGTTATGTTCCTATTTGAAAAGATACAGGATGCTTAAAATATTAAAATTTTCCCTAATTATTTTGTCGGTGATGAAAATTATATTCTGCTACTTCGTTTTTAAAAAATAATTTTTTTTATAAACACACGAAGCGCTTTTTAGAAAACAAAATCAATTTAATTTAAAAAAAGAAATAACAGAATAATAAAAGGATTTTGAACAGGATTTTTTTTATCTTGCAGTTTAAAATAAGCCGTGACTTTAATCAAATTTTATGCAATCAATTTCTAAATATTGTCATTGCTAGTATATGGTTGAAAATTGCATATCTATCATGATTGCTTTAAAAATTGACATTATTTTTGTTTGACAATATATACCATGCATCCTTGATCCTACACTGCAAACATGGCTGTCGTTTGCTTTCTTTCAAAATATATTAATTATTATTAAGGGAAATGAAGGCTTTATTTAATGAAGACGATCAAGAAATTAAACACGTCTACGTGGCTAATTGATATTCTCGGTTGCACTCGCAACTAGTGAGAAATCCCAGGACCCGTCCTCAATATTCTCCCCAAATCGTTATTCTACTGAAATTTCAGATTATCATTACGTAATGTATGACATTTATAGACTCGAAGTTGAGTCGCAAACACAATGTGCCCACACATGGGGATATGCATGTATAAAGTAGTCATTCAATTTTTTAATATTATACCAAGTTTGCCCTCAGGGCAAAGGTACGAAGAACGAACGGTGTATATTACATAACTATTTTGGACATAACTTGAAAATGAAAGTCTTAGAAAACAGTTCACATATGTAAAACATAACGTATACAGTAGAACCTACGTAAGTTGACCACCCAAGGGCGAAAACAAAATGGTCAACATAGGGAGGTGATCAACAAATGGAGGTCCATCTCCCATAAATTAACGCGCATGGTGACCAAACCAGTGTATATGAAAATTTGGTCAACATACGGAGGTGGTCAACATATGGATGTGGTCAACTTAGGAGGTTCTACTGTAATTAATTTTTATATTTGCTTTTTTATTTTTTTTTTCTATATTTACGTTTATTATTATATACAAGATTTTTTTCGAAGAGTATAGCCGTGAGCGGAAAAAACGTCCATAAGAATCATATTTATTGATTAAAACGAATTCTTTCGTGAAATACACTCATTAGAAACTCGAAGGTTTCTTCATCTAAAATTTCGGAGCCAATTACTTTTGTCAGAAATATATACAAGTTTGCAGTAAATTCAGTCTCCATTCCGATGCAAGTTACGTAGCAATAAACATAAAAAATAACGTCTACAATAGCGTTCAGCAAATGCCATTTGCTAGGATGCCATTTACTCGATTAAACGATAATTTGCTTAATGACACTACAGATGTTGGTCATCGTTGTTGTACACAAGCATCTATTTTTCCTTAAATTTTTTTTTATTATATCTGTCGTTGAGTAGACAGGTAATAAATTGGAAAAAGAAGCCCTATATTTTTATAAAAGCAATTTAGGCAAATGAAATGAAACTTATTCTATTTTTTTTCTACATTTCATATGCATTTTTCCAAAAAGTAAACTTAATTTGTGCCCATGGATATCATACAATTAAATATATATTCTCCTAGATATTAGTGAGTGCATGTTGACATTTAACGAGCTATTTTTACAATTAGCTTCGATAGACGACAGTAATAGATACGCCATTACATTCTATTCCTGTGTAAAATTAACATGGACTTATTGCAGTTGTCGAGCAACGCAAGAATAAATAAATGATGACATTTCCATTCACGTCCAATTTTGATTAGGCAATTTTCGCTTAAGCAATGACACTCGCTCTCATTGTCTTATCAGTTTGTTTTTTACTCGGGTAATTATTTCCTTCTACGAAATTAGCTCTAGCTTAATTATATTCTTTAATAATTAGTGACCATCTGATGACCTTATGTAGACCGAGGACGTCTTGACATTTTCAGTATTATCGTTTTCTTTTTCATCAATTATTACATCTCATTGCCGCGAAGTGAACCTTTTTGTTACGAATTGATTTTTAGATAATGATTCAGATTGTGAAAATAAGTTGAAATATCATTTAAATTTATTTAACCGTTTAACAAATGCATACCTTCATCGAGTAAGCCTCTACAAATTAGCCTTTGTTAACCTGTGGCTCTTTATCTTTTGACCTTTTTGATCGGCAAATACAGTACATACTGTAAATTGAAATAATTTTATGTTCAATTGGATACGAGTAGTTGAATGTCCTATTTTGCAAATTTGGAATAATCCTGATAAATCCTGTCACACAATCTCATAATACAGTACACTATTTTTATGTAGTTTATATTCGGTATACATGTATTTTCTATATACACTGTAGGCTATCATGTACAGAATGCAATTTCACTAAATTGTATTAATGTAATTTTGAGACTTTTAGTAAATTTTGAAATGCGTTTGGTCTTTAGCTCGGTCAGTTTTTATGACCAACGATGTATGAAAATAGATCTGAATTTTGCAAGATTTCGAATTTTTTTTTAATAATTTATAATGAACAGCGTTTTTTTTTTGTTTTTTCTTTTACAAAATCGAAGGCATCAAAGGTTCAAACAGAAATAAACGAGCCACGGTCTTTGCAAAACATCGAAATTTTCCTGATAAATTTCCATGCAGATCTGTGCAGACTGTACTTTTATCGTATTTTCATGTACAATATAGTTTGTCACGCGATAAACAACTAATTTTTCAGTCGCCATGATATATTTAAATCTATACTCATTAATTATTGCTCGTGTAATTTGTCCCTGACTAGACAACAGGGACGACTGTCTCGTCTTTGTTTTTTTTCTCTCCAGCACTCACAGTCACAGACTTTCCAAAGAAAGTCCCTGAAGTATCACCTGAGACATTCAGAGAAATTCACACGAATAAATATAAATGGGACACCGTCGATATATACTTTGGGACATATTTTTTTTCGAAAAATACTCCCCTCACTCTAAAAAAAAAGGTGTACCATATTGCACCTTTTGAGGTGCAATCGCATGCTACACCGGTGGCACCTTTCTGGG
>JAQGBX010002040.1:0-21958 GCA_034698745.1 Megaphyllum sjaelandicum | reverse complement strand
TTCCCCAGTTTTCGTGATGTGCGGGACGCTTGTCCGGGCTTCTGAACATCCCAGCAGCATTTTTTCTGCAAATTGTTTATGTTGTTTGCGAACCGTACTTTAGCCGTCGTGAAGTCACTCGAGTAAAATCGACGGTTTAAAAAGTTAGGGTTACATGTATCGCAAAATGTATCGCAAAGCTTCTGTCTGAGTACCAACATATTATAATTGGCGATGTTAATATTTTAAACAATTGGCTGCAATGCAATTTACTGTTAATTCAATTGCTTCGTGCCGTTCAAGTATATTCCGTTTAAGATCGTTTAATATGGGATACTCAGACAGAAGCTTTATGAATCATACTTTGATAGTCGTGATGAAGTCACGTGTACAAAAAGAACGCATTACATTTAATCGGTTTAAATGCATGCTGCAGCAGCCTAATTAATTAAGTGATGTTTGTAAACTAATATTCGTGTCGATTTGGCAAATAGGATTTCACTGCTTCGAAAGTGCCAATCGCGTGAAGCACCTGAGTACCCCTGTAAGGTAAAAACCATTTACATATAAGGTTGATTACACGTATAGTGACTGCTTCGTTACAACGTACAAATTGTAGAAAATCTGATGACTCGATGTTTATCATGGGCTTTTCCTAATATATGCTTTAGAAAATCTACGAATAATTAAGGCAAGTTATACAGCGAGCTAATAAATTTCATGATCTCGATATTTGGCGCATGCTTTTTGGCCTGAACTTGAAATTACCTATAAAAAAACTGCGCTCAAAACCGTATACATTCTAATTGTATTCAAATGCGGCGTTATTTATTTTTCAGGGGCAAATTGGTCCCCCTTTTGTTTATTTATGCACATTTTCACAAAAGAATTGCTCGTGGCGTTTTCCTATTGTAAATTGTTAGTTATTACTATTATTATTGCATGCGTCCAATTGAGGAGGAGGTTGCCTTTTTTTTTCTCAGTCTGTTTAAATTCGCCGTTTTACAAATTCAACGTAGTATAACAAAGAGGACACCCCGTGCAAAAAAAAAAAAGTGCATAACTATTTTGGACAATTGTTTTAGTGCACGAGGCATGTCCGCATTTGCAAGTATACAGCTGCAATGCCGAACATCCGAAAGGTAAACATTGAAAAATAAGAGAATTCGTTTGTAGCGAATGAAAGTAAAAACGGTTCATCCATTAATTGGAGGTTGCATATTTTTTTAGCTGAAAACAAACCGCATATTTTTAAGCACAAATGGAAAAATTTGGTGCGAACCATTTGCTGATGCATAATTACTATAATAATAACAAATTTGCTCAAGTGTTAATTAAACTACCGAGAACTGGTTTTGTGAACCTTGTCCCTGATTTAAAACAACTATACAGTATGGTAAAATAAAATTTCTACGTTGCATCGCCTGACATTAGGGGTACTCAGACAGCGACTTTACGAATGGCAGATTTGGCAGTCGTGAAATCACGTGTGCGAAATCAACACGCTGATTGGTTTAAAAAATGAACACAGGGTTAATAACCATTCCTTTTGCGCGCGTGACTTCGACTGCCTATAAAAGTACGATTCGCAAAGCAGATTCTTTCTGAGTTCCGACGTAAGTTATATGCATGTGGTAAAGTGTATGCACGTGCAATTTAGATGCAGATATTCGTTCGAGATGAGAAGAAAAAAAAACAACGAAGTCGTGATGCATGAAATTAACAAAACATTTTCGTCCATCGTTACGATAATGATATCTTTTTCCTGGATCTTAAATAATAATGTAAGAATTTCGGATGAAAAGCGTGACTTCGTTTAATTAGTTGCGCAGAACTGCGCAAAGCACGACGAACGCACCTGGCGCTAATGCGACAATTTTTGCGCACTTTAATTAATAAGCAAATTTAATTTACGAGAACATGACGTGATGCAAGACCATACTGCCCAAAAGGCTGACAGTGTTACCAGATAATATCGATGTCCTCCGCTTCATCGCCAAAAACTTTACTGCAATGCATGTGTTGTTTAAATTACTTAAATAACAAGATTCCACGCTCGAATCTGCGTGTTACTTTTTATCGAATCAAGTTTCGAACAAACAAAAAAAAACGGACATTTATTCGGGTTGTTCGGCATCATTTATCAGTCGACATCCTTTACCAGGGATGTTTGAATATTCAATTGGTTGACCACATTTTTCAATGATATTTTCAGTTCACGCCAGTGATAGGTTTCAGTAAATCTAGCACGCTAACTTATCGAGTCACACGCGTGACTGGGCTTACGTGTTAAATTGAAAAGTAATTAAAAGTTTAATATCAAGCTCAACCTACGCAGATGGCTAAGAAATGTTGTTTAACGTATATATATGCTAGACACAAAAAAATGTTATTTGAACCAGCGGGACGTCTCCATTATTGCGCCGTGTTTGTACAATGTATATAACTTTGATTAGTTTAATGTAAAACAACAATCATTGATACGATGAATAGAATTTTTACATGTAAATGTCGATGCAAACACGAATCTATAAGAAACCCAGTTTGAATTTTTCTAATAATGATAAATCACTTAGAACTGCATGTTTCCCCCCCAATAACACATCGATGAATGCCTCTTAATTCGATCACGATGAACGCCAAAAAAACACGTTTGAAGATTGATATTGTCAAAATAATTTGTTCTGTGTTTGAAAAACTCATATATTTAGACCGAATAAAATGACTAATCGGATTAAGAGTGATCGAATTAACAGGCTTTCACTGTAGAAATATTTTAGGGCACCCTGTATGATCATCTGTATCTTGCAAGTTTCCGTACATGTACGTGGACCTTCGATTGAATTCTATTCCGTTCTACCTCATCCATCAAACGAATGTCCACATTAATTGGGCAGTGGTCGCCATGATGGCGACTCGGTCACCTGTCGCCATTCGACGCATGCATGACTTCAAAATAATTACTTTCCAAATTTGACGACAGTTTCCTGGAGGTCATCCAGAACCAGCCACATTTCTATATAAATAGCACTGTGCAATTTTATTGCACGTTGGCCTTAACATACACAGGATTAATAGGTGCGGGAAAAAATGACCACTTGATAGGGATAAATAACTTCATTTCCCCTATAAGCGATGCATTGTACATGAACGCGGGTTGCAATGCATGAATTAAAATTAAAACTGGGCGAATGAGGTCCACCTGGAGCTTTTGCATACATTTTTATTTGTACAGGGTTTGTCAACATTTAAGCATGTTACATGTAACATTCATATATAGAATGAACATTTTTTTGTTGTTTTCCAATGCATTTATAATGGAAGCTATATGTTGGCAAGTTTCATGAATAACGAGCAAATGTAATGTTGCAATATGTTGCTCAATGTTGATTACAATTAATACATATTCAATTTTACAGTCAACATGATTCAGAAGTAATATATTGATATATTCGTGTATAGCCTATGCTCATATATTAAATAGGGGTATTCAGGCAGAAAATTTGCGAATTGCCAGTTGACAGTCGCGAAGTCACGTGTGGAAAATGAATATATTAACTGGCTTGAAAATGGCGATAAACTTCTTTGAATTTCTAAATCAACTGTAAGTGGGTTTCACGATTGCTAAAACGAGATCTGCGAAGCTTCTGAGTAATCCTATAGTATTCAACATTAAGATCATATTGCGAAATATAATTCATTAGGTTGTCATTGAGTATCTCCATGTACGAATCGGTACTGTAGATGATTTGAATTGTCAGCCATTTTCCAAGACAGTCCCGTTTACAATTGGCTAGTGACACCATCGCGCTTGCGCACTATCAACAAAATGGCTACCTTTTAGTGAATCCAAAAGCAGAAACCGATAAGTGCTAGCATAATTTTGACTGGCACTTCTCCTGGTGTTGATGTTCAGCTTCGTAGCAGAAACAGTTCAACGTTAAAAAATCCATAAAACAAACTAACATGATTTTCACATACAGTAAAACCTGGAAAAGTGAGTACCTGTTTATGTCGACCACTTTTTAGTGTATTGTTTTTTTTTAGTGTGCATTTCCTTCATAAAAATTCTCTGCATAGTGACCAGTGACGGTGTCTTTTTTTGCAATTTTTACATTGCCAATGTACCTTAAAAAGTGACCAGATATCAGATAAGTCACGTTACATCTTGCTTTAACCCTTGTACATGATTATTCTGTACTTTTTTTGGTTTTGTGGACATGCATAAGTGCAGTGTGCTTGTTCATTTTAATTTAATTTAGGCATTCTTTGTATAGTAACCACCTGTGTACAGTGACCAACATAGCATTTTTTTGTGGTCATTCTTAACAGGTTTTACTGTATATACCCTGTAAAATTCGACATTGGTTCAGTTTTTCAGTTTTATCAATTATCGCCCACATTAAATTACGACCATAAATTCCTCATTTAACATTCTCACCATGTAGAAACGAGTTCGTTCGATGCTGGATCATTCACCTTAATTTCCAGTAATTAAATTCTTGGGGGGGAAAAATGACTCCAGCGTATAGCATTTATCACATTTTGATTTTTTCCAATTTCCTATTCCGAATCAGGATGTGTCTAATTGAAATGCCCTTTCCATTTGCTTTTTCAATCCGTACGGTCACGCAACCTGCTCCTATATATACGTCGTGTCACCCTTTCTGCTTGCCTGCCTGTTTACCCTCCCAAATTCTTCGGGGCTGATAGCCTGCATGCAAATGCTCCAAATATAATTAGAAAACAATTACATTTCATGACTTTTCATAAACGTCCATCTTGACTTTGAAATTAAGCTGCGTCTCCATTAACCGGAGCTTATTTCACGCGATGCAGAAAGGGAAAAAAGCAGAACCTATAAAGATGCAATTGTTGCTTTCTCTTAGGAGGGTGCACCCCCCCCCCCTTCCCCCTACTACGGAAAGAGGCTGGTTTTTAACTACGACTATTATTCATCCTGTTTTTATATGGAAATCCAATGGCATGAATGAAAATCGCATTAAAAAAAAGAGCCAAAGAATGAAAATGCCACGCTAAGTAGCATTGCGAATGGCCGTAGGTGTGGCGACCGAAGGTACTTACTCATGGCAACGTTTGTTTTAAGTTTTAGAATTCCACGACTAATTTTTAAATTAATATTTTTATTGCCAGTCGTATCGGTACTTTTGGATTAGGCTTAGCCACATGCCCGACGATGCAATTTATCTAGCAAATATAAAAACTGGTCCGGTGGACACTTTAGTTGTGCAAGGCCGAATTTTAAAGCATTCTTCGGAATTTTACGAACTTTGAGGAAGGTTGTGCGAAGCACCAATATATTGCTGACGCCAATCGAAAACGTACATGTACTGCCAGTTTTCAGCGTTCTTGAATCTTTTAATCGGCTGTTAAACGTGCTAATTCGAGTCCTTAATCGACTTGAACACTAAAATGTCAGGTGAACTCGGATTAAAAATTCTTTAACATTTAAATTTGAATGCACCAAACACATACTGGACTTTTAATAACACTCGTAGATACCTGAATTACTGATAATAATGAAATAGAACATTTCCTCCAAGATTTTTTTCTTCTTCTTATATTCTGGAATTTTTTGCTGACAATTTTCGAGAAGTTCACCAAAACATTCTCATCTTCGATGATACCAGGGCAACTGGTATCATCAAGAATTCAAGAACACATCTTGATTTTTTCAAATTTTGGATATTTGCAAAAATGGTGTCAAAATGTTGAATAAATATTATCGGAAATGTATAGCTACATTTTTGCTTCATTCGTTAGGGGATACTCAGACAAACTTAATGAAAGTCACTTTTGGTAGTCGTGAAGTCACGTGTACACAATCAACCCGCTATATTAATTAAAAATTCACTCAACCAATTAATGCATTCCCTTTTGTACACGTGACTTAACGACTGCCAAAAGCGCCATTCGTAAAGCTTCTGTCTGAGTACCCCTATTATTTAGTAAAATCCAGCCAGATGGCAGAACTAAGCGCGTATACATGTACGTCACATCGTATATTCATTCTTATAATAAAGAAAATTTAAATTTAAACTGTTTCTCCTTAACTTTTTTTGGGAGTTGTGTCGCTATCATATATTTGGTAGTTTCGTAGTAGCTGCGATCATAGCAAATCAATGAACAATGCAAGATGCAGTCATACACTGAAAGGTCACACATACTGGCTCGGCCCTGGGTAATAACGCCATTTTTTTCCCAAAAAATCTTGGCCCCGTGGCTACTCAGTTTACAGCTAACTTGCCAATCACGGTTTCATCTCGAAAGACATCACTTACGCTATAAAGTTCGAGCTGACAGGGATGTCTTAGCTGCGGGGTAAGTAAAGCTACGGCGCTTCAAAAACGGTCATTTTCCAATATTTGTAGTATCCGTGACACTAATGATGACTTATAGCCACTGGAAGCTATCATTGAACTGCTCAGTCTTTTGATTAACGACGCTGGTGTCCTTAGCACGTTTATACCCAGTGTCTTGCTCAAAATTTTATTTTTTTTAAAACTTTGCTCCTATTAATTGGCCAGTTTTCAGAATACAGTACATGTAGTTAAAACATTGTTTAAAGGCGAAACTTTGATACTATCCCCGCGAGCCAGTGTCCCCTTTATGAAAATCTGCTTTATTCTTCATTACTGACCAAGCAAATATAAATGTAAAAAAGTACGTGTAATTAATTAGCTGTGGCACAAATAACCCGCTGGAGGTGGCTGCATAATTTTGAGATTTTTATCTGAAAATCATCGCAATTTGAAACCATGATCAAAGAGCATTTGGGCCGATTGAATAGTTGCATGACAAGCGGGTTAAGCTAGAATTTTATTTTTGGGATACCATATGCCAGGGTTCCCCCACAAATAAATTTGCAAGTCCCTAATTTTCCATTTCTTCAAACTTATTTTCCTGCACAAATATGGCATGTCAATGTAAGGAATTCTATATGTATTGCTGGTTATACTGTATGTAAACAATTAAGAGAGAACAAAAAAGTCCATAAGACCATAAGTCCATATTTACATGTAGATAAGAATTGTGTAATTCACAATGTCGTTATTGATCTCTCTTAGAGAATTACGTGTTGAACCTGCAAGTTCCATTGAGTTAGCTTTCCATATTTTTTTCCAATGTTGCACTGACTTGCGCACAATTCTAGATCTGGGAAACCCTGCTTGAACATACAGTATTCCAAACTCTCCAGATGGGACAATTTTGTGAGAAAATGTGCCTAAATAAACTCCAAAAAAGTGTTGTGATTGTTATAAACGATTTCGGAGCAGGTTGGACATACATTACGCGCTGAAAAAAAATCAAAATTGCTCTGCACCATTTTCTAATGTATTATCCCTTTTCAAGGTATTTTATTGCACTGTTGGTTTTGCATCGAATAAAGGCTCGAGCACCAGCAGTAAGGGCTAAATAATTGGTCCACTTTGCTAGTCACAACGAGTGAAATATCGTTGGAAAATATTTCTTCGAGTCACAGATGGTCGTGCAATGTCGGTTCGGGGATTTTTTTTACCCAATCTCCATATGATAGTTTTTTTTTCTTCAATTACTTATCGTCTTTTTTTTTTCAACATGCAGTAAGCATTCCACCAGCTTTTGTGTACTGTATTGAATTTTTGCGTCGCAATAGCTTTCTGTTTATTTTGCTCCTGTTGTTGTTTTTTTTCCCTCATCCACCACGATTTTCCTTTCCCCCCAACACGAGAAGCAAAAAAAAAAAAAAAATGGTTGGTCATTTAACCCAGACCTATTTGTCTCGTCAGACTGCTGAATTTTTTCAAAAAGGCGCCAATTTGGCTTTCGAAAGTCATGCTCGCTGGAGAAAAAAAACGCTTTAGTTCCGACTGCTTAAATTTTGACATTATTTTATTGTACTTTATTTAAGAATAAGTATTGAAAGGTGGCTGCAAGCTGAAGTGTGAATATCTGAGATTTCTCAAGGGTCAACGAGAAAAAAAAGTTCGTATACTGAAAGCTCTGAATTCAGTCGTGGAAACTCTGTCAAAGTAAAGCCAAAAATCGTTGCACGTACGCGGTGCTGCAAAATGCGAAGGTAATGGAGCAATTCAAAGAGTGGCAGAACTAGATGTTCTGGATCGCATTGGCAATTTCCCCAGCACTTTTCAAATGGCCAAAATGGGCTGCTATTATCCAAAATGGAAAATTCGGCCTGAAAGGAGCCAAATTGGCATCGTTTGTGGTTATCGTATAGGAAGAATTGCATTTCGTGCATGCGTACGACGAAGTGCTTTGCCATCAAAAATTCAGGTAGTTTTTTCTCCCATGCACTTCCTACTGTATAGGTGGAACACAATAGACACTTGTTATTGAGGGACATTTATACTTGTAGTCAAAAATAACCTGTCCTGTTTGTAATTCCCATAGCAGGATCATCCAAGACCTGAAAAACCTTGAATTGTCAGGGAAATTGGAAAGACTTGTAATAGGCAAGGGAAACTGTAAAAGTCAAGAACATTTAAGTCTTTAGAAGCTAATACAATGAAGGTTGCAATAGAAGCAAGCACTTCTGTGGAGGTCATCATTAAATTGGCAATTAAAAAATCTCTATTTGCAGCTTCTTGATAAATATTTTTTTATAAGAAATAAGTATCACATTCCTTAAATTGCCATACTGTACATACATTAGCTTTAGAAGCTAATTTCAATGAAGGTTGCAATTGAAGCAAGCACTTCTGTGGACGTAATCAATGATTAAATTGCCTATTTAAAACAAATATCAATTTGCTGTTTCTTGATAAATTTTTCTTTGAGAAACAAATATAACATTCCTTACTTTGACATATGTCATATTTCATTTTCATTAGTCAGGATGGGCAGGGAAATTTTCTTTGAAAACCTGGAATTGTCAGGGGAATTAGAAAGACTTGGAATACCGGTAGTGAAGGAAAACTCTAAAAATCAAGAAAATCCAAGTCTTTAGAAGCTAATATACAATGAAGGTGGAGATTGAGCAATTAAGCACAGTAGTACTTCTGTTGAAGTAATCAATAATTAAATGTAAATTTAAAAAATCTCAATTGCTGTTTCTTGATAAATATTCTTCTGTAAGAAATATAACAATCCTTAATGTCATTGTTGTTTTTTTTCATTTTCAGTTGCCAGGGTGGGCGGGGGAAATTTCTTTTATAAACTGGAAAACTCGCGGGGAAGTTGACAATTTCGTTTCTGGGGGACAATTTTAAGGAAATAAAGCTTCCGTAAAAGCTAAAAACGACGAGGGCAATACGATAAAAGCCCGATTTCGTTTTGGAAACATTTATTTTTTGCTTGAATAAATTTGCGAAGATGTTGCTCATTTCTTCAAAACTATATCTGTGCTGTATATCCATCGACATGTCCATGGAACGTCTTAGGAGGTTCCGGTGGTCCAGATATTTTATTCATGCACGTAGATACATTAAGGTGTCAATAATTCCTTTCTTGGACATGGCGAGCGAATAATAAATCACGTGTCATTTGTTTTTTTACGATATTCAAAATGCGGTGCACACCGTATCTATATGGCTGGGTTATTATCTGATTGAGGAGTTTGGCATGCGTTTGTTGTGCACGCCAACGCAAAAATGATCCATTGTGGGCGGGGCAAACATCGATTTATGTTACAGGTATTTGGCCTCCCATAAATCAAACATTGAGCTGGATTTGTTATAAATTCACCTGATGGCCCTATATGGCTGAAGGCTTGAACTGCGATGTTTGGGAAATAACGGTATGTCGATCTATAGCGATTTAGAATGGAGCAATGCACTCTGGTATTGACAGTGCTTTTTTACTATACAACCTAAAACTGCAAGAAATATTCCATTTCATAACCACGTGTTCCGATGAAATGCTTTCTAATTCTTGCATAAGGCTTTTAAAATCTTGGAATTGCATGCAAGATGCATGTATTTATAACGTACAATTAGTTTTAATGACAGATGGACGGCACATGCAGTATGTCTTATGTAATTATCAAAGGTCTTCCGTGTCAAAATTAGTAACAAGTTGTAATGCTTTATTAAATACATATTGCTGCGACATGTATAGCGTGGCTAGTCATTTTGCATACAGCTCGTGTGCAAACTCCATATGTGACTAATGTCATAAATGTTGTTCGCAAATTACTGAATTCATTATGCCTATACCAGGAAGTGACGCTGGTGACATATTACAGCTAGGAAACGCACACTGTGATTTTCACATAAAATTGAACAACGAAAATAAATAGTTTTTTTTTAAAAAAATAGGTCTAATCATCACTGTTTAAATGTGGCGTCACGGTGTTACCGTGACGTCAGACACCGTGAGTGTCAGAGAACTTTTTCCACTGAGTTGTAGTACGGTGCGAACACGAAACTTAGCAGATTTTTCACACTATACATAGTTGGCATGATGCAAAATTACACGATGGAAGATGTTTGTCAAAATAACATTAGCTTATCAATTCGAATTTTTTTTAAAGTTTTGCTGAATCAATAAATGCATAACAGGGCCTTAAACTGTCGCTCATAATCAACAAATGAATTATGATCGCCCCAACACAATAATGGTTGAGATGTAAACGCATATGAAAAACTTTGCTACTTGGCAGCACAGCAGATAACAAAAATACGGTATTCTAATTCATCTGGAAATTATAAGCGTCGCAGTTGAGAAACCTATACGAGGCAAAGTGTTTGAGTACTCACCAATCTCCTTTTTGGTTTGATCAGAGGTCTGTTTTGGCCATTCATTTTGTGATAGAGGCCACAGGCATTGCACAGATAATGGCCCGTTCCATCCCTTCTCCATAGTGGAGTCGACGTGGCCCCACAATTTACACATTCGCGTCCTTCTGAAACAAAAAGACACGTATATTCGTAAACATTCTTTAAGTTTAAAAAAACCTGCGATTTTAAACATGTATACATGTACGGTACATATAATGTAAAAAATGCAACAACAAACTAATTCAATATAAGGATTTGTGGTACATGTTCAGGTCAGTTTTTCTGATAAACAAATACTATACTTTCCGCATTGCTAATTTATAATTAAAACAAGAGTTAATAACTGACGATTATTGCACGAATTAAATCGTTCGTCTCTACAAAAAATACCGGAAGTTTCGTGAAGTTCAAGATCATCATATGAATGGCAATACATGTATATACAAATGAATTTTGTGTAACGATTTCGATGTAGCAACGTCGTCGATTAGTATTATGAAAATCGTTACAAAACGCTTTGCTACTGTTACATGTACAATGAATGTGACATATGATATCACCAAGGTCCAAGGTGACTCAAATCCGCTGAGATGTCATTTGCAGAATCTCCAGAGCATGAACTTTAAGAACATGCCTTGTATGTATGCAAGTCTTTCCATTTTTATAAACATGTACTTAATGCATATCATGCACTTTAATGTAGGCCCCATGTTGTAATGTTGGAAATATATATATTTTTTTTAAATATTATCACGCTCAGATAGCGTTTCCTGCGGCAACCCATGTGCGCGACTCTCATGTTCACAACTGGCAATTCAAAACTTTTAACAGATAGAACATGCAGCATTCTTGTATATTGCTACATAGATATACATTGTACATGAATACGCTCAGACGATGGTGAAAGAAATGCAAAGATTGACATTGTTAAGTTTAAGATTACAGAGTCCTGCATATCTCTTCAGCTAAAATGTTGCGAGTTCTGGCTTGCACTGTATCGCATTCTCTGAAGAGCAAAAAGCAGTTTGCCTTTAAAAGTAAACTTGATTCATGGAACAGTTCTTAAAGGCATTGACAATTCATAAAACGAAACTCCAATGCTTCTGAAGACTTATTTCATCAATGAGACGTTCCTAAATAATATGTGGCAAAGAAGGATTGAAGCAATGCAATGTTTAAATTTGACTTCATCGTCTATGTGGAAAAATGCGTCAATTCCTTATCAGTTCGACATCACCTGTTTGCACAACATATCCACGCATGACAAAATATTAGGTGATTTTGAAAGTTCTGCAGGGAATTTAAATGGATTTTTATCGCGTGAAATTCTGCTTTTAAGCCTATATGTCCATTAAAAAGTCGTTTGCAAAAGTTGTCGCAACGCGTAAAATTGCAATTTAAAATATAATTAAGTTGTCATTTCTCCAACAACATTTTCGACTTTTCCAGGCGTATATCAAAATGATTGTTTCGACCAAGGCCATTTGGGGCAGCTATTCGATTGATAATTATTCTGCGTACTTGGCTACTGTCTTGCACGGTGCTAATGCCTTTAAACCTTGTACGGTCTGTTTTTTCAGCAGTTGGGAGCTTAAAACCAACATTGAGTACAATGTGGAATTAAATTGAGGAGAAATGCATCGCACCTGCATGCACCTCCGATCACATGGATGCAGCCATTTTTTACGAATATTACATGTACTAAAGACGGTGCCAGAGGAGAAAATGTCAGCCGAGTAACCGCAGAATTGGTCAAAGTTTCGCAAGATTCTGGTCAATGTTGCGAACATGCTGCGAGAATATTAAACTATAAGCCGCATTTGAAATTCTTTCTGGCATGCAATATAATCGTGCTGGGTGAATTTACGAGCTCGCATGGCTTGTCAACTGCAGGGAAATATTTGAACAGGACACGTTAATAATCAAATAAAAAATAGAGTAATAACTTTGCATTATAGGCAGAACCGGTTTCTTTACTCTGAGGCAGAATTTCCACGATTTGCATTTCCTCGTTGAGATTTTTAAGACGAAATTAAAACAAAAAGTTTGTTAGGAATGAAGCTAATCCGCATAGTGGTTACAATTCTATACGCTTTGATCCTCCAAATTAACTTAATCGGCTTCCTTCCTTGCTATTTAAGGAGAGTCTACTATTGAGGTTATTTCAGAGGTAGTGCCATAAGAAGAATTTATGGCACGCCATGGAACGTTGACTCCAATAGCAAGTATTAAAACATGTCATCTTAATGGAAAGTCTGATAGAACCTGACTATCACATGTTCATATTTAGTTTTCCATTAAAATACTGCTAGACGATTGGTACGCTGTTGTGCCATACAACCGGAAGTGAGTATACTTGATAAAAGTGAGCTCGTCGTGCATTTTGACTTTTACTTAAATCTGAATGACAAAAGTAGTAAAAATTTTATCTATTTGGCAATTTCAGTTTTGGAATATGCACCGGCGGTCCGCCCTCACCTTTTCCGGTTTAGAACAAGCGATATCCGATGATAATGAAAACTATTTTGTCTTGAGAAATTGGCATTGGTCTAATGTCTGAGCTGAACTTTAGTCCAGCTTCCTGGATAACTTCCGTCCAAAAAATGTTGTTCTCAGCCTATACATATTTTGAAGTGCATCAACAGTAAATCCTACATTTAGTTCCATAGGCATTTGACTGAATTTTAAAGAAGAATTCTGTATCAGTTGTCATGTCTGTTTAACAGGTTTTAAAGTTGCTAATTTAACTGGGCATGGGGCAACCTGCCACTAAAGGCAAATGTTATATAAAACAAAAACCTGGCTAAACCTTGTTACTTACACGTGGATCACATATTGCTACAGTGTACATGTAATCAAATTAGTTGTTTCATTGAAAATAGGCTACTCAACAACCTTAGGTTAAAGTTAACTCATGTCGGCGAACGTGGTCGTTGAACAATAAGCACCGTAAACAATAACAGAAAGGTAATTAAAAAGCGTTGTTAATTTTTGTTAATTAAGAAAAAACTGAAATGAGTGAGAGTAAGAAATGGTGTCTTGCACAGATTTTCTAACCATTGTTCGCTAATTGTGGGTTTTTCTATTGTGTTGCTATAAAATAATTACTGAATAGTAGTGCGGTGTATTTACAATGACACCCAGATTATTTTGAATCAAGAAAAACGAAATTAAGGCTGGTTGATGAGAAATAACATGTAGAAAGTCGAAGATAATTAACCTTAGTGACCAAGTAACCTAGAAATTGTAAGGTTGTGAACATTTCGTAATGCCATGATTACAGTAGTTTTCAGATGCCTCTTCATTTGCAAAAAAAAAAAAAATAATAATAAAATAGATTGTTTCTCAAAATAGTATTATTGCAACATTTTAATAAAGACTGTTGTAAATTTAGACATATTTATTATGCGCACACTGCCTATAGAATATTAGCAAATAATTTCTGAATTTTTCTTCTTGCAACGTTAAACAGAAATGTAAATTATTTTATAATTTTTTGTCCAGGCCTCGTAAAAAGCATTTTCCCTAAAATACAATATATTCTACATTGTGGGACATTCCTACTCGAAGTTTTGCTAGCACTGCTGGTTTCCTTTCTTATAGTTTTGTGCAGTGTAACAGGAACAAGCATGTAAATGTAGATTCTCCTGAAGAAGCGATGAAATAATAAGAATATCAACGTCGCGGTCTTTTCTTAGAATTTCAAGGATTTTGATTGGATGTTTCCGCAATCTTGACATCCTGATTTTTGCAATCTATTATCGTTTGTAATTAGCACTTTCTACTGTATACGCCGGCCTCTATTAGTTATGAATGAAATACTGTACATCATACAGTGGTCACTTTGTCCCAACACATAAACATATAATGACTCTCACTGACCAATACCAGAAATGGACAGAACATACGCACAGGACAACGAGGGGAAACAAAACCAAAAAGAAAAGGCACGTGCCAAGAACCAAAAAGAACAAGGGATGGGTGTTCAAAATGAAATTTTCATAATCAGGCATGGAATTTTGGAAGAGTCGGATTACCTTGATGCCAATAGGTGTCAGAATGGCGCTGTGTGTGCATCAAAAATGGTGTCGATCGGTGTGGATGAGTTACCAGAGATTCTGCATAAGGGGAGAAAGTTGCGGGGATGAGCTTAGCAAATGTTATTAGGCCCTTTGGAGGTCTGAGGTCGCAAATGAGATGGGGTTAGTGGAAAATGTTAGGAGGCTGGATGGGGATAGAAATAGCAGATTGAAGACGGCCAATCAGGTTAGCTACTGGAAGGTGCAAGCTTCGGTCAGTAAGTAAAGGGTAACTCTGTGTCCACCAAATTAAATGATATTGAAAGCATGGGATAATAATGATGTATATATGGTTAATAATATACTTGATATGCGTATGTTTAGAAGTTAGTATTTGTGCATTACATGCATTCTAAAGGTTGGAACACGCCAAAGGAGACCTAAAACTGAAACTTGGTTTCTGAAACTGGAATGAAAATTTCCATACGGTCATAACGTTAACCGGAGAATTCTTCTGGAATTGGGAGTTTTCAGTTTCGAAAACACAAGTTTTGTTTCCTTATGGTGTGCTCCTACCTTTAGTGTAATTAGGTTAAAACCAACTTCGCTTTACCCACAATCTTAGGATTATGACTTCGATCCTTAGGTAAAACCATAAAAAGCGTATTCAAGATTTCAAATTGTCACATTTTAAAGGAATTGTGATTTTGTTTTGCACAGCCTGGAATATCGTGTATTACGAGATAATACGTTATTACCGAGATGAATTAAAAATATTTGTTATTCAAAACGAGATTTACTTGTTTTTTGCGGAAAACAATAGCATGGTAATGGTGTGTGATTTTTATGATTTTAAATTGAGCTATGGTAGGTGCAATCTCGGTTCACAAACATGTACGCATGCCGATTACAAGGGAGATAAAACTTGTTTGTAAATTAAATTAATAGCGTAAATTAACCTTGATAAAAATCGCTATTCATACAGAGGGTGATTAAACAGTGTTTTGGGGGTGGATGGAGCGAAGTGTGGCAAAGTTTGCGTCATATGGAGATGTTATTACTGTTTCTTTACATGGAGATACTGTAGTG
Organism: Megaphyllum sjaelandicum; assembly: GCA_034698745.1. NCBI lineage: Eukaryota > Metazoa > Arthropoda > Diplopoda > Julida > Julidae > Megaphyllum > Megaphyllum sjaelandicum. Next base: position 6,132 of record JAQGBX010002040.1, on the reverse strand, counting down.
AAACCAATTTGCCGAGATCGTAAATTTGATTTGCATTTTGTTTTGACCAAACTAAAAATGTATACTCTGTTCACGTATACGCTGTTTTTTCCCTATTGCTAAATCTCAATTTCATTTTTCTGAAATGCGTTTATTATAAATGACATTTATAGCCCCGCATTTGTTTCAACAAACAAGACGTAGGTCTCGCAAAAACTTGTCACATTCATTGTCCTTCTCCTGACCTTATCTAGGCGTGGTACGTGTAAATTACTTTTTATCATTGAACGTTTTCTCTTCATGACTTCTCCGCACAAAATTGATTCGAGAAGTGCACTTTTGAATTTTAAACACAAAATACATGTAATTTTGATAAGTCAGTATGAAAGTTAATGAACCGTTTTGTATGTGGAAAACGTGGGCCAGCATTTTTCTTCTTACAAAAAATATGACTTGAGAGAAAATAAGTGTACCGTATTAAGAAAACCGTACTTATAGCAATTTGCATATTTCAACATACGCGTTTTGTAGATAGTGAGCACGTGCTTGACATTTGACAGGTATTTGAATTGGACAACATCGTAAATTGCAATTGCGTAAATACAGGTTATTAGTAGGGGCACTCAGACAGAGGATTTACGAATGGCACGTTTGGTAGTCGCGAAGTCACGTTTGCAAAAGGAATGCATCCATGCATTGGTTTGAAAAAGTGAGTAAATTCTTTCAACCAATCAGCATGTCGATTTTGCACACGTGACTTCACGAGTGCTAAAATAGCTAGCCTACTGGCCAACAATTAACCATCGAATTTTTAATTAGAACGTTACACGCCCATATATAGACTATTGAGAACGGTACACATTTGTTTGGTACATTCTAAAAATTTAATGGGTTTTAAATAGGTTTTAAATTGTGTTTTCATGAAGCCAGACTTTAGATATCATCAGATCAATTAATTAGTAATCAAGGTAACCAAGTAGTAAAGTAGACAACTGTAACGCTTCCACTTAACACCTGTTTTTTGCATCCGAATTTTAACTGAAATTTAAAAGAGTATACAGATGTAGACTGTTAAGTTATGCTAGTTGGTACCAAAATGGCAATAGAATTTGTTCAGACCTCATTTTTATTTTACAAAACATGAAAACACTCTTAAATTTTGTAGTTTAGATAACATATTAAAGCATAAACTGAGAAATGCGATAGTGAGGGCATCGTTAAGTGTTAATAATTGTATTTATCTTATATCGATATCAGCTACTTGTGAGCATAAATTTGTCCAAATTTGATATTACCAGCGCTTGATCCAATAACAAACTAATTCATCGATTTTTTTCCATATGCAAATTAACGTGTTCTTCACACATGAGACACGTTCTTGCACTTGCCCCGATGAAGTGACACTTAAGTGAATATTTGTTTGATTTAAACTATCCATTTTGCCCATTTAATGATCCATCAGTCATTAAATATATAATTTTAAAGAACATTCAATGTGTCGTATATTTTAAGAGGTTTTCAGCAACAAGTGTCTTTCTATATTGTAACAGGTTTAATATAATTAGCAGTCAGTGTTATCAAATACTTACACCAGTTACACGTTTCTAAATTCATAGGATATCTAATCAACAGAGAATATGTCATGTCTTGAAAGGAATAAAATTCCTCCATCGATGTGAATAGGGGTAAAACGAATTGAGGTTAAACTTGTAGACCTGAGCATACCGGGTGGGTCAAAAGCTACGTTACCGAAAATTTTGCATAATGTACTTGTCACAATACCGATAAAGTAGATTTTGGCTCATCCTGTATTGTAATTACATGTAATATGTTTGTCGCGCCATTTTGCGAATTGCTTTTATTTCATAAAGTTTTCGATTTACCTTCACATAAAATCCACAATAGGGGGAGGGGGGGGGGGATTGGGGAAATAAACTATAATTACTACTTTGGATTAATTTTGGAGAGTGGTGTGTTTTTAATAAAATTGGCCAAAAAAAATTGAACGGAGTTTACGCACAGATCCCTTTTAGCACGCCTTCAAAAATCGCATTTTCACCTGCCCCGTTATAAAGCGAATTTTTTTTATAAAGTAATTAAATATTTTCATTTTGTAGCAGGTGAAATTTCCATTTCTATTAAAAGGCATAATAAATTAACGGCTATTAATTACATGACAACTAATATTACATATGTAAAATGCTTGTAGCCTAATTATGCCTTAGTTACATGTACCAATCATTCAATTTCTTTTTGTATTAGTTTTATATTAAGACTGGAAACATGCCCACGTGAGAAATTTGTACTTCTCAAGAATACTTCTCCACTTGCAATTAATTATATCAATTCATTTAATAAATTAGCATTACTTCATTGAAAGAAATACGCGAGTTTATTTGTAATGCATTATAATATAAAATAGCTGTTTGAATTATAGTAATGGGCTATTCGGGATAATCAATTTTAGTCATGAAAACAGTTTTTAATCTGGATGTCATTTGAAGTCCTTAGCCATTGTCGGCTCGTGAATAAAAATACGCGTGGACAGTACTTAATTAATCATGTTCCTGTTTTAGGTATCACTCGTCACGTGATTCATATACGTGTGTCTACCCGTTTCAAATGTTGCCATTGGGTATGATTAAAAGTTTTCGTCAGGTAATCACTTAAAAAACTAGAGCAAAAGCAAGGCAGGAATGGTTGTGAACGACATTGGTATTCACCCTGAATGCGCTTTTCAAGAAATTTACAATCCTTGAAGTACATTTCAAAACGTCATTAAAATCAAGGCCTTCCTCTGTATTCTGCATAATGCATGGTATACATATTAAGGGACGGGGGAGATGAAGTATGGGGGTAGAGAAAAGATTGTTTGCTAGAAATGCCAAAATATCGGGTGTTACGGATGAAGTGATAAATTTTAATCACGGGTATCAAACTAACTATAGTGAAAGTCGCTTAATTCGATTATGTATGTTGGTTCCTGTGATTTTGAACGAAATGATCGATGAATATCAAAAAACACGCAGAACATTGACCGTAGCAAAATAATAATTTAATCGTATATATATACAGGGTGGACCCAGACTTCAGTGACACCCTAATTTTTTTTTCTTAACCGTTAGTGATGTGAAAATTCTGTTTATGTCGTTAGATAAGATGCCATGGGTGCTCTATCCATTGATGGTATTAACACTTACCTAAGGCCATTTTTTCCACGAAATTTCAAGCATAATTTTTGAACCGTAACACCTAAGACAAAATATCAAATTAGGAAAACGAAGAGCATGACTTGCTTGTATGTATTCAACTGGTTTCGTTTTATTGGCAATTATTTGAACTTGTTACAATGTTTTGAAAATAGGGGAAAAAATCAATTGTTAGCTGCGCTGCAGCACAGATGTGTACAACAGTAAGCTACCTACATGTACTGCAGTACACCAGTGTGCTGCAGCGCAGTTAACAATTATGTTTATCCCTATATTCAAAACATTATAACAACTTCAAATAATTTTCAATAAAAAATAAACCAGTTAAATACATACAAGCAAGCTATGCTCTTCGTTTTCCTGGTTTCACATTTTTCCCTAGGTGTTACGGTTAAAAAAGTATACTTAAATTTCTTTGATAAAATGGTCTCAGGTGAAAGTTAATACTATCAATGAATAGAGCACCCATTACAACCTCTATAACGACACCAACAGAATTTTCACATCTCTAACGGCTAAAAAAAATTGGGGTGTCACTGACTTCTGGTATATCCCTACATTTTACTTGCAGTATATGACAGAATCGTTTCATAGGGAAATGGGGTTAAACTAATTTGACAGCAATGCTTTTATTCCATCCTATGACGTAGGTCTTTCCTGATTATCTATCCAATGGAAAGAAACCTTTGTGCGTGACTGTACAACTTATATCTGTTTTTTTGTCCATAAATAACTTGCTCAGAATAGGATAATTTTCTATTCTGGAAATATATCTGAAAACGTATTTGCAAAGATATTTTTTCCCAAACCAAGGGGAAATATCGAGAAATAATACATGCACTGTATATCTGGAATGAAGTTTCGGGATATACAGTAATTTGCCTCGTGTGTGATGGCCTTTATTAATACATAACTTTGAATTATTTAAGCATCTTCATGACCTATATATATATTTTTAAAAACTAAATTGCATTTTTTTTTAGAAAAACGATTATATGGAAAAATTCATGTTAATCGATACACGTATATGCAACTGATTTTTAGATAAAGTTTCAATTTTTTTTGGAAAAATTCTTTTTTTTTTTCAAATTGTATATAGCCCTTGGACAAATCTTCCGCGTTTTTGCAGCTAATATTTTACTTATTTTTAAAACAATGTCGAACAATTTTCCCATAGTGCATACCTGACTCACTTAACGCCTAACCTATAGTATCATCCAAACATCTATTGTCTAATACACCTGTACATGTATTTCACTCGCAACATAGTCAAACCTCGTATAAGACGAATTAATTAATCTGAATAGACGTCAAAACTTGTTAATTTATTTAAACTGCAGTTCGTATTATCAGAAGCCAGACAAAACATGACTTCAACAACAATATGTACTAAAGTTTTCTGGACGTTTGGAATGAAATTCTGCCCCACGTATACATATCTCAATATCAGAATGGGAAGTGGCCCATGCTGCAACTTTTACAGGGGAATTCCCCGTAATAAACTACATTTTCGGCATATAAAAAAGAAAATGACGTCGTTTTCTGCATGGCGTGTTTCTGAATTGGTCATTTATTATAAGAAAATGCCAAAAAAATGACTTTTTCTGACGTATTTCAAAGTGGTGATTTTTAGATTTGACGTCAATTTTCAAAAATTGTGATCAGCAATTATGATCAGCATTCTACGCAGTTAATTATATCTAAAATGGGTCATGATTCGCCATAGATAAAGCGTCAACATTTCAGATCCTTTCTGCCTTCACACTTCACTACATGCATTTCGCATACGCTATTATCCAAAAATGTCCCATGAATGTCCTTTTCAAAACATAGTTTTTTTCGAACAAGGGACATAAAGGGCATTTCTGCTCGAAACATGCATTAATCTATTTTTATGCATTTGCGTCGTTCAAAGTGAGACGACATGCTCGCGATGCACTCATTTGTTGATGCATGTACATGTATCCAAAGTTGATTTGGTGCAGTAAATACGCACCGATACGCTTCGAAAATGCGCAGTCCTGATTTTTTTTTCTCTCCAAAAAGCTCGTTATTTTCAGCGCTAACTTCGCAATTAGTCGCGACATAAACGGATTCTCCGAAATCTAGATCGCTGTCAAGACTAGGTGATATCCCTTCAGCATGATTAACGCTATCTGCATGCACATGGTGGGCATTTTGCTGTGGAAAAGTATCTGCATTGCGTCGCCCTGCACTGCTTCCATTCTGCACCCTGCACTTCCCAGTGACGTCACCCCCACAATAGACGCAAACACCCGCAACATTTTGTATTATTGGAAAAACGAGAGAAATAGCTAGCGAGGGAAGCACGCGTGCGTGCGTGTGCCAAAAACCACTAAAAAATGTGGGGCTAATAGAATGGATGGCACGCATTTCAAATTAGGAGGTAAAAGACCCCTTCCTAGGCTCCTATGACGCTGGCTCTGCTTAGCGCAGGGGACGCCCATAAACGGAGTCACGCATTCATTTCCTTCATTGTAGCCTACACGAATGACGAGGTCAAAAATGTTTTGAATCTGTTTGGATTTGCTCTTTTCAGTTTCAAAATCTGCTCGTTTTTTTTCCGAGAAGTTCATCATATAAATAAACGTGTTTCTTCAGTTTATTATATTTATTCACATGAAATCAATTGCGTTTGCCAGCAAATCCAAACAGGTTATGGGTCCTGCTACACTAACTGCAAGTATCTGACTTTCGTTTTGTTAATTTCAAGATGTGATTAGAAAAAATAGAGCTATCTCTCTGCTTCATGAAAGTTCCAAATTTGGAATGAAATTCAACTTGGATTTTCAACATCCCAGAAGAAAAATTCTATAGTAAAACTATAGTAAACTATAGTAAAAAAAATGCAGTAAACGTTAGTAATACTGAAGTAAATTAATAGTAAACTGTAGTATTTTTGTGGTATAATGAAACACTTAAG